>JAJEJO010003157.1:0-53973 GCA_020662805.1 Glaucomys volans
TTTTATCTAATGCAATCAGTCTATGGATTTTATTTTTGTTTCCTTTTTTTTTGCAATAAGTCACATTGATTATTTTGCTTTTTTTGTGATAGGTATCTCTTTCACTTTGTCTTGTGGTTTTTTTATTCCATTTTCTCATTTTGTTTTGTTTTGCTTTGTTTTGGGTTCTTCATACAAGGCTAGGGGTGAACCCAGGACCTTTTGCATGACAGGCAAGTGCTTTGTGACTGAGCTTTAGCCTCACTCTAGATTTTTTTTTCCTGAGATATAAAAGCTGTGCACACTAGCAGGGCCTTGTGGTCATTCAACACATGTGTGCAATACAAAATGCTCAAATCAGGGTTATTAGCATATGTTTCTCCTTAAACATTTATCAATTCCTTGTGTTAGGAACTTTCTAACATTTATGGAAAATGTGAAATCAAAAAGTAGTGTAGTGCTTTGGACATAATATTACATCTGCTTCATAGGATTATAAAAGGACATAATAAAGGATAAGAAATGGCTTTACTGAAATCTTCCCACTGTGTGGTGGGACCCAGGGGCCCCTTCCTCCTGTGACTGTTGACTGCCTCCCTGGCTCCTCCCCTGCCCTTCCTGCCCCTGCTGACCACCAGCCTGCATTCTGCTACACCGAGTCTTGAATGTTCTCCTATTCTTTATTAAAAATGCCTTCTGTACATGTTGATGGAGTTCCATGACACTTTCCAATGCCTTCTCTCACCATGCACTGATTGAAACAAAATGCAATGAAAAAATCTAAAACATCCAATGGAAAGGTGTAAAACAGGAGCTATTTAATGATATTAACATGGGTTACAAATTCAAGAGTGAATTACCAAACAGCTGTACATAATAGAAAATGAAGGAAGTCCTATAAACAGCATGATGGTGAAAATATGTAAAGTTTTAATCTCTCTTGTACAAAAATATGTGCATAAAAATATGGTAAATGAAGATGAAATAAACTTAGATCAAAAGGCAAATAAGCATGAATGCCTTTTTAATAATGCAACTAATCAGAAATCGCAAAAGACACAGTGAGCATTAGCAGAGAGGAGAAAACAAGTTGGAAATGTGTGTCTAAGGTGACAGAGCACTAGGAATGCATGAGAACCTTCAATACCTTCTTTTATTTAAAGCAAGGGCTGAAAAATAAACAATATTAATTACTCAGTTCAGAAAAAAACAATGTGCAAACAAAACCACTAGATAGACTGGAATCAAAATATCTCTATATACATTAAAATAGGGAGTCAGTGGAAGAAAAAAATACCAATGATCTGTTAAGAAGACTATATTGGAAAACAGTGCAGGGGGTAAACCTATCAACTGCACCATAGAGAACCCAGCACAGCCCTTGGCAACACACGAGGAAGCAGCTACAAGCTACAGGCATATTCAGCCTCACAGGTATTACAATCATTCCACAGTAAGGGTCTAGGCACATCTCTATTCACCTGTGGAATTATGTTTTTCACTGTTACTATAGAGAAAACAATACTTTAAAAATGTGTGTCCCATAAAATTCTGTCTTAAGATAATATTAGCAAGACTCTTAGCCAGAAGCTAACTTCTTATCCCTCGACAGTTAAACCCTATTCCTCTACTCCCTTAATGGCAAAGCTCCTTAGACCTCTATTCTTTCTCTGGGAGCACTGGACAACCCCTCCCATCTTACCTTCAGCCTCTGATAGCTCCACGTCATGGTCAGCAGTGAACCCTGTGTTAACCAGTGCAATGTTCACTTCTCAGTTAGATCTTAGGAATCAATGCAGCCTTGTGAATCAATCATCAATCAGAATGGCAAAGGGCCACTGCAACCCTGCTCTGGGCTGGGAAGGCCTTACTGTCTGCTGACCTCAGGTAAAGATTCTTGGGTTCCATTGTCTGTCATGCTCTCCTGAAGTGTCCACTGAGCTCTCAGACTCACCAGTAGACCAGCTCTGGGAGGAAGGTTTCCCTGTGGAAGTGCAAGGTCCTGCCTGGGTAGGCTTAATGGTGACTGAAGCTCTGACCCCAAAAACACAGCAGAAAGGAGTCAGGTGCTGGCCTCCTAGGAAGACTGAAGACCTTAAAGGACACCAACATATCCTGACCAGCACAAGGCTGTGCACTGAGGGACCACATCAGAGCAGAGTCACAGCTCCCTATATCTGATCATTAGGCTCAGTTCCCTCTTCTCCCCTGAGGGACACTGGCCTGGAAAGACAGGAAAATCTTCCTATAGATTCTCCATTCCCAAGAGACCCATTTATAGTCTAGTAAACCTATCCTTTATTGTTCCTCCATGGATTAACCTGCCTAAACTTCATCCTTCCTTTGAATGAAAGTGTTTTCTAAGTCTGACACTGATGAGTTCATCTATATTGAGCTCATGGATCTTCAGAGCCCTAATATGTGTTGGAGACAAAATACCTGGAATGCTCAAACAATAGTCATGCCATCTTTTACACAGAGGAGAATTGTGTTCCCCTGATGTAAAGCCTTGGATGTTACACTTCTTACCTTCATGATCCCAATGGTATCAGGAAGCTCTTAGTTTTAACACAACTGAGGAACTCTCGATCATCTCTCATTCTGAAATATTTATTAAGATGAGGTGGTGAGGATTTTTATGCACCATAGCCTAAATTCAACACCTGAAAGGAACTGGGCACTCTCAATTTTAGTGAAGTCTATTCTATGAAGTCTATTTTATGTGTGAGTGTGATTATGAACTCCATCACCACTGCAGAAACAAGGCTGACAAATGTTAATCATCTAGCAGGGATTGGCTAGACATGGTCACACACACCTGTAATCCCAGCCACTCCAGAGCCTGAGGCAGGAAGGTTATGATTTCTAGGTGAGACTCTGGAATTTATGAAAACCCTGTTTCAAAATACATGCTGTTTTGTTTTGGGGTTTTTTTTAGAAAAAAAAGTACGAATGGGACTTCCATTTGAATTCTGGTGTGACATTTCTAGTTCTCAAGCTCTGAGCCTATGCTTCTCAACTAGAAATACTTTTCTTTGGCAATATCTGAAGGGGATGCTAATCAACTACTATGTACAGAACAGATCCCTGTCCCCAAATGTCATCTGTGAGGAAGTGACCCAAACCAACTCTAAACCAACTTCATTATGCAGAAGAATCATCAGAGATGCAAGTCCAAATGCAAATTCTGAGGCCACATGTGGACTCTAGTCCCAGGAACTCTGCATCCTACCATGACCATGGTGGTCTTAGTACTGCACATCCAGGTGTGTGGACCAGGTTTGAGGAGCAAGGACAGGATGATCTGTTAGAGTCATGTGTAGGTAGATTTAAGTCCTCTCCTCCAAAAGTAGGTTTGTGTGTGATTTTGAAAGTAGGCCTATTCACTCACTCTATAGAAATTTCTGTTTTTGATCATTACTATTATTATTATTATTCTCTCATTGTCTATGTGGTGAGTCCAGGTTGGCCTAACACCAGGACACATGACTTGACATTGTATAAATTTTTTGAGCAAAGGTCTTGCTAACTTTCCCTGCCTGGGCTGACAATTGCCATCCTCTGGCTTCACTGGGATTCAGGTGTGCACCACTGTGCCCAGTCAATGATTTTATACAAGGGATTGGATGACAACTGGTAAAATTCTGAAGAAGGCATTTCAATAGGCAGAATAATGATCTCCAAAAGAAGTCTAAGTACTGTTCCATAGAACTTTTGAATATGTTGGCTTAAAAAAATGATTCTCTTTAACTTCTGTCTTTAGTGTTCTATAATTCTCATTGTAGAGGTCTCACTTCTTTTTTTAGATTGATTCCCAAGTATTTTATTTTATTTGAGGTTATTGTGAATGGGGTAGTTTTTGGAATTTCTCTCAGAGGATGCATTACTTATGAAGAAAAATGCTTTAGATTTATAAGCATTAATTTTATATCCTGCTACATTACTGAATTCATTTATGAGTTCCAGAAGTTTTCTGGTGGAATTCTTAGGGTCTTCTAAATAGAGAATCATGTCATCAGCAAATAGGGATAGTTTGAGCCCTTCTTTTCCTATTCGTATTCCTCTAATTTCTTTGGTATGTCTAATTGCTCTGGCTAGAGTTTCAAGAAAAATGTTGAATAGTAGTGGCGAAAGAGGGCATCCCTGCCTTGTTCCAGTTCTCAGGGGGAATGCTTTCAATTTTTCTCCATTCAGACTGATGTTAGCTGTGGGCTTAGCATAGATAGCCTTTACAATGTTAAGGAATGTCCCCACTATCCCTATTTTTTCTAGTGTTTTGAGCATGAAGGGGTGCTGTAATTTATCAAATGCTTTCTTTGCATCTATTGAAATAATCATGTGGTTCTTGACTTTAAGTCTGTTGATGTGGTGAACTACTTTTATTGATTTCTGGATGTTGAACCAACCTTGCATCCCCGGGATGGAACCCACTTGATCATGGTACACTATCTTTTTAATATGCTTTTGTATGCAATTTGGTAAAATTTTGTTAAGAATTTTTGCGTCTATGTTCATTAGGGATATTGGTCTGGAATTTTCTTTCCTCTATGTGTCCTTCTCTGGTTTTGGTATCAGGGTGATATTAGCTTCATAGAATGAGTTTGGAAGGGTTCCCTCCTCCTCTATTTCATGAAAAACTTTGAGGAGTATTGGAATGAGCTCTTCTTTGAAGGTCTTGTAGAACTTGGCTGTGAATCCATCTGGTCCTGGACTTTTCTTTGTTGGTAGACTTTTGATGACTTCCTCTATTTCATTGCTTCAGATGGATCTATTTAAGTTGAGTATGTCTTCTAGATTCATTTTGGTTGGCTCATATGCCTCTAGGAGCCTGTTGATATCTTCCAGGTTTTCTATTTTGTTGGACTGTAAATTTTCAAAATAGCTTCTTATTATGTTTTGTATTTCAATAGTGTCTGTTGTAATATTTTCATTTCCATCATTAATTCTAGTAATTTGGAGTTTCTCTGTCCTTCTCTTCATTAGCATGGCTAATTGTTTATCAATTTTGTTTATTTTTTCAAAGAGCCAACTTTTTGTTTTTATCAATTTTTTAATTGTTTCTTTTGTTTCAATTGCAATGTTTTCAGCTCTGATTTTGATTGTTTCCTGTCTTCTACTACTTTTGGTGATAATCTGTTCCTCTTTTTCTAGAGCTTTGAGCTGTAATTTGAGGTCATTGATTTGCTGACATTTCATTCTTTGATTGAATCCACTCCAGGCAATGAATTTTCCTCTTAGCACTGCTTTTGTAGTATCCCATAGTTTCAGACCCAGCGAAGTTGGTTCCGGAGCAGAGACTGGGGACCTCGTACATGTAATTTGAATATAAAATCTCACTGAGAGCAATATTCCTGCTGTTTGAATCCTGAGCAAGAAGGAATCCACGGAGCAAGTAGGAATGCAGCCTTCCTCTAGCCCGCCATCTTTAATCTGCTGTTGATAGACATTTATTTTATTCATTTATTTATATGTAGAGCTGAGAATCAAACCCAGTGCCTCACACATGCTAGGCAAGTGCTCTACCACTGAGTTACAAGTCCAGACATGTGACATTTTATAATACATTATAATACATTTTAAATTTTCACCAATTTTTTTGTAACTCTCAAAAGAAAAAAGAGGTAGATTGACAAGGTATGGTGTCAGAGGATGCTAAGGAATAAGGTGGTCTCTCTGATGGTACTGAAACTGCCAGAGAGCAAGAGATTTTCGTCCACACTATGTAAAATGTTAATTTTGTTGAAGGGCATCCTGTGAAATGAAATGGACATGCTACTCAGGCTACTATGGTTGAGTCCTCCCTCTACATCATAGGAATTGCCTTAGGATGACACACATGCACACCATCTCACATGTATGGCCTCTGACCTTCTCATCACACCATTAGGCTCCAAGTGTATACAACACAAGCTGGCCAGATCAGATTAACTTTTCCCTAATGTAGAAATGGCCCCTAGAATGTCCAGTCTGTAAACCTCCTGTTGACAAATAAACATCAAGAAAATACTGTTTCATTTTGTGGGAATATGTTCTGCTTTTAGAGAGAGAGAGAGAGAGAGAAGTAAATAGAGAAGAATAGAGAAATGAAGAGGGCATTGGTGACTGGGGTGTAAGACAATGATCTCAGAGGGCCCTGAGAGACAGAAAGGAAGAAAAGACTCTTTGATTAAAGCCCAGGGCCTACACCCTGGAGGTCCTGCAAAAATAAGAGAAAGAGAAAGGAATATTTGATGGAATATTACTCAGCTTTAAAGAAGAATGAAATCCTGGCATTTGCTGGTAAATAGATGTAGTTAAAGATACTATGCTAAGTAAAATAGGCCAAACCCCCAAAACAAAATCTGAACGTTTTCTCTGATATGCAGAAGCTAATTCACAATAAGGGTTGGGGAATATGGAAGAATAGAGTTACTTTATATTAGGTAGAGGGAAGTGAAGTGAGGGGAAGGGTTGTGGGGAAGGAATGATAGTAGAGTGAAACAGACATTATTAACTCACGCGCATGTATGGCTGGATGGCTTATGTGATCCTGCAATATTGAAATCAGAAAAAATGAGACATTAAACTCTATGTATGATCTGTCAAAATGTATACGTGTATCCTACTTCATGCACAACAAATTAGAACAAATAAATATAAAAAAATTTAAACAGAAATGTATCCAAAGTCAAAAGTAGTGTGAGTTTATGATTTCAAATACCTTATAGAAAAATGATCCCACAACAAAAATGATCAAGGGAAGAAGGTAACAATTCATAAAAGGGCATATACAAGGTACCACAAAGGTCACCATCATTTGCATGAAACTGAACAATCTGGTTTTTTGATAGGTCTTGAAATGGCCCAGTGAGGACGGGTCCCTTTCTCACTTTGCTCATGTGGAATCTTTTCTTGATTTTCTTGTGTTTTGGCATTCAATCTCTCTCTCTCTTTTTGACAATTCCTACAGGTAAGCTCTAGCCCTGGTTCTGGTCCTTTTCCAACCTGCAAGCACGTGCCCAAGCCATTCCCTATAAAGTCACCATGTGTCGTGACAACCCCACCCCCACATGTCCTCATAGTTAGGCCGAGGGCTTTGTCATGACACATGTGTGCTGCCATCGTCCATCTGTGCTCTTGTCATTCAAGATACAAATGAACAGCGAGCTGCCTGTTGGTCCACCTTTCCCTTTTCAGAAAGGTTTGCAAAGTTATGTTCAGTTGCACAAAGCCAGTTGAAGGAAAGTAGAGGCTGAGTAAATAAATAAAAGAGAGGAGGATGGAACCAGTCTCACCAGGGTTGATTCCAAAGAACTGTGTCAAACAAAATTGAAGGGATAATAATCACACTAACGTGATTTGCCAGCTTAAAACAAGAACATGGGCATTGCCAGGTGTGATCATTTCCTTTCCCTTTTGGTTCCAGCAGGAACCAGTTAAAACAAGCTTCGGAGATTAAAAGAGCACTATTGAAATATGTTAGAGTTCAGAAGACTGGTACTCCTCAGAATATCACTGGGATAAAGCAAAGGTTTTACATGGCTGTGTTCCTTCAGAGAGTCTCAGTCACTCTTATAGTTTGGATATTGAGTATCCCGAAAAGCTCAGGTGTTGGAATCAGGATCCCAGTGCATCAAGGTTCGTAGGTCCATCTGTTAGTCAGCAATTGGATGTTGGGGCTCTGAAATCGTCACTGGGTGTTATGGTTTAGCTATGAGGTGTCCCCCAAAGGTTCACATGTGAGACAATGCAGGAAGCTTTAGAGGTGAAATGCCTGGGCTGTGACAGTTTTAACCTAATCAGTGCATTAATACCCTAGTGAGGACTAACAGGGAGGTATCTGTAGGCAGGTAGCGTGTGGTTGGAGATGAGTCACTAGAGATGGGCCTTTCAGTCATATATTTTGCTCTTGGTGAGCAGGGCTCTATCTCTACTTCCAAGTGCCATGTCCTGAGCCACTTTCTTCCACCACACTCTTCTTCCATGATGTTCCACCACACACTGGTCCCAAGGCAATGGAGCCCACTGTCTATAGACTGAAATCTCTGAAATCATGAGATCCAGTATAAACTTGTCCTCCTCTAAAATTGTTCCTGTCACATCTTTGGTTCAAAGCAGCAATAAAGCCAACTAAAATTACCACTGTATTAGATGAATTAATTCATCGGTAAGTGAATGGGCTACGTGGAGAATGTTCCTAGATGGAGGAAGTAGGTCATTGGGGTGTCACCTGGAAGGGTTCACTCTCTCCCTCTCCCATTTCATGTTCTCTCTTTCTCTCTGCTTCCCGGTTACCATGTGCTGAGTAGCTTGCTTCTGCCACACCCTTCTGCCATGTCTCTCCCTGGAGGAGGTAGCAATGAACTGAATCCTCTGGAACACGGTGATGGGGTTGAGCATATTCCTCATGGCACTGATCTGACTTACAGCCTGACTCATGGTGACACTGCACAGATGTCAAATGAGAGGGACCTGGGTAGTGACCATGTACCTGAGACCTGAATCATAGGCATATGTGGAGGGCCTACACTCGAATCCAGGACATTAATGGTGTTGGTGCAGGATGCAGCCACCTCCACTGTCACATTGGTAACATATGTCAGGGGTGGTTGCTGTGAAATGCCAATGATCCTGGTCTGGAGGATTCAGGCCTCCACAGAATTATAGAAGCTTTGGGATCCTTTGGGGAATAGCTCTCTGTAGGAACTGACCCCCCCACACACACACATCCAGCACATGGTCACATGCACTGAGATCTCAGTTCTGGATATAAGAATACAAATACCTCAACATGACAAGTATCCAGTACCTGAAATGTGCTCATGCACAGGTCAGCCACAGACAAGATATGGATAGTGGACTCCAAATGGGCAGCAGGAAAAGCAGGGGAGTCAGGATTCTGGCAGGTTGTGGGAGGATGTGGCATTTTTTTGAAAGTGACTCCACAGCAGTCAGTTCCTCAGGAGAAGAGAACCTTGGAGGCACGTCTCCCTCTCTGGAGCTCCCAGGAGGAAGACATTGGTTTGTCCTGGGAAGAAGGTGCTGGTGTCCTCTGTGGGGCAGGCTGCTAGCAATCACCATGGGTCCTACTACATGATTGAAACCAACCGTATCTGTTTTTCTTCTTTATTCCTAGCCATCTAATTGCATTTCTATGATCCATTCTAAGTAATTATTGTCTTCTTTACCCACTGTGGGGCTCACACTTCTCAATGGCACTTAGGTCCATCCTGAGCTTTCCTTCTTTGTACATAGCAGTCTAGTTTATGTGAGATAGCGAAGGCAGGGTTTTCCTACTACACCATCTTCATGATGTCATGCCTCAAAGGTGTTCCAAAATAAAAGGTGATCCAGTTATTTCTCCAACCAAAAACCCAGGATCACTTACAATTAAAGTGGCATCCCCCTAATCATCTAAGAGCCCACCTGAGAGCTCCAGCCAACCACTCAGTTTCACATCCAAATTCTTTAACTCAAATCATGTGCACACATGACAGTTATGGACCATATGTCCTTACACATCTGTTTAGTTGGAACCACGAAGCTGACCCCCTGATCTACAATATCCAAAGGAAGAAGGAGTACTATGTGTCACCAATACTTAGGACATTAATAAAGTGAGCACATGAGAGTTCTGCCTAAAGCAAACACTACTGATACTTGGACAATAAAAACACTTGGCCACATTGTTCCCAAACAGGGGTCACTGCAAGTTGCACTCTGTGAAGTTCCCCCATGATTTTCTTTCTTTGAATCCAACCTTAGATTTCAACTGGCTGTTTCCTACAGAATGCTTTTGTAGAGACTGGTGTCTCTGTAGCAAGAGTGAGCAAGGGATGGCGTCATTTCTTGGAGGAGGAGAATGGGAAATGGATCCAGGAACACAATATGGACCAGGTGTGTAGAATCCCTGGAACACATGGTTATCAGGGAACCCATGGTAGGTCTTCCCTTCTGGTGAGAAGGACTCACCTGTTGAATATTGCTGCAAACATTCATACCAAAAGAATGCTCTCTATCCTATTGTTATAATTGTTCACAATTGTTAATAAAATGTTTGATTCATGGTGTACAGAGCAGTGCCTTGTGAATTGTTAAAGATGGTCCATACAATCTGCACTAGAGTACTGAGGACCATGCAGCAAACTTGTTGTGGGACTTTAAAACTCTACATGCATACAGACACCTTGTACAACCAACCAATTTCTCAATGCACTTCCCTAAACAAAAGACTGGAACATCATCAGCATTGAATTGGCAACACTGAATAGAAAAGCATTAGCAAGGTCATTGAAGAAGCAGTGTATGGAGGTGGATTTGCTCCTGTGCACAATTCCCACTTAAATTGCAGAAATCTCATGGGCTTGGATACTATCTGCTCATGCCTGGGAGAGACCAAGAAACTCCATTTTAAGGAAATACTCCAGGGGAAGGACAATCATCAGTAGAGATCAAGACCATAATCAAAAGGACCTCATTAGCCCACAGCCCCAGGGGGAGGACAGAAAGCTGGCAAACAAGATGGTCCAAGGGATGCAAAACTAGCTGCATGCACAATCACCTAGTTAGGTATCCTCATTCATGGAAACTCAATTGCTCAGAGAATAGAGTAACAATGTGACAATTAATTTAATGAGCATTTATGAGAATTCAACTACCAAGGCACAGGAAAAAGTAAATATGCCCCTTGATCCTCTCACCCACAGCTCAGCTCTGCTAGGAATGAGTGGTTTCAGCTGAAACGTGAAAAGCACTCACTCCTGATGCCACCACCTGCCCTTCACTAGAGCTGAACCTACACTCATCAACTACAGAAAGAAGAGCAGGAGCTCAACACGCATGGGGCTGCTGCTTTGGAAGCAAGTAGGAGGCAGCACAGTGGTCACAGGATGAGCATTGGGGGCCCAAGTGGGTACAGTACAGAGAGGAGGGCCCTCACTTAGAGCACTCTGTGCAGTGAGCTCCTGTGTCTCTCGACTTCTCTCCCTCTCAGCTACTTCTCATTTCATTTCTCTTTTCTGCAACCCAGTTCTGAAGATCTCTCACCTTCCTCATGGATTTGAACATCTCTCAAGTGTTTTCTGCACAGCCATCTCTGACACTACTCTGGAGCCAGTAGAGGTGACTTTGTTCTCCTATATCAGAGAAGCTTATTTTTTATGTATAAAACGTCTCCTTCACTCACTGAAAGTACCTCCTTTTGTATCTTGTGTAGTTAACACATGTCTATCAATGCATCCTCTGACATCAAGTCATTGAATGGTTTTTGTCTATTTCCATATCTATAAAATAAGAATTATAATAGTGTCCACTTCAGAGGAATCATATTGGGGTGAACTTTAAAGAAATCAGGCGAGAGAAAATGATAATACTCTGTAAGGTAGTAGGGCCAACACCTGTTCATTATTATCATTGCCCTATTATAACACATTGGTTTACATCCTATAAAAACAGCCTAGATGATAAAATGAATGAAGTTATATAAAACATAACACAAGGGTGGACACATGAAGGTCCTCAAGTAATTATACATATGAAAACTCTCACTCATTGTGTGTTAGTAAGATTCCAGTCCCTGTTCCAGGAGTTGTACATGTGATGAATATTTGGAATGTTGGAGATCTATATTCTAATGAATTCACCTGCATATAGAAATGCAACTTGCCCCTTCTGCCAACTGCTTTACTTTTTGAATAAGCTAGATGAGTAGAAAGGTTACAGAGAATACTGAGATTTCCTTATTACAGCTGAAAATGGAAATTCAGAGAACGTGAGAAGGAACATTTGCCAAAGATCTGAATGTGCTGTCCACGCCAATGCTACCTGGAATGGCCACTGCTTTTTACGCATTGGCTTTGGATGAATTACCTCAGTTAAATCACCCGTAGTTAAAATAGGTTTGCAGCTACCAATCTGTCATCTGCAGCCAGTCCACCCTCCATAAGCATCTGTCTTTTCTGTTTTTTACTGTGCATCAAGGTTATACAGAGGGGTGGTTTCTTGGGACATTGCCACACATGCTCCATCTGTTGGGTTAGTCTGAACCTCCAGTGCAATAACAGTTACTTAGTGATGAGAAACTTAGTTTCTTCTTTACTTCAAGGAGAATCCTACATCTGCTCCTCTAGGATTTCTATATTTAGACATTCCATGATTCTTGAATATATATACTAAAAGTGGTAATTAAAATGAAATAGAAAGAAGAAGAATACCAGAGGCTTTTGATATTTCCAGGAGAAGGACCACACACATTCACAGGATATGACATGTAGAAATCACAGAGAAGATGCACAGTAAAATAGAGAGCCTTCCCATAATGGCTCAACCTGTCTGGAACTGGAAAATGCTCAGAACACAGAGACAGAACAGAAGAGACAGAACACAACAGAGCACTGGGAAGGAGGAGTGCCGAGGGAAGCTGGCAAGCCCTGGAGCCCTGGTTCCCAAATAGGTGTGTGCATTCAAATTCTGACAGGGCTTCCTAACTCAGAGAGAGCTGCTTCACACCTAGAATGTGAGGTTCAGGTGGTCAGGTGTGCAAGAAAATGCACATTTCAGCAAGATTCCATGTGATGCCCAGGTGGCTACTGCTGGGGACACCACCTGGCTCAGGGTCAAGCACTGACCTTGAGCCAGGTCTTGATTTGTTTTCTGTTTGGGGGTAAAAATGATGATTGAAACAAGTCAGCAAAGAGACCCAAATATAAAACAAAACAAATCATCTCTTGTGTTCCATAGGTTTCTATAAATGATATTGAGACATCCTGGGGAATCCATATTTGAAATGATTTCTGTTATTACTTTTTTTTCTTTTCTTTTTGGTGCCAGGGTTTGAACACTGGGGTGCTTACCCATGGATCCACATGTTCAGGCCCTTTTTTAATTCTTATTTTGAGACAGGATCTCGTTATGTTGCTGAGGTTGGTTCTCAACGTGCAGTCCAGCCTCAGCCCCCCTAGCTTCTGGCTGAAGTGAAATTTGAGTTCTTTCTTTCCCTCCTTCTGGGAAAACTCACCAGCAACATGGAAAGAGGAAACAGAACAGGAGCTAGCAACTTCATTCTCCTGGGATTCACAGATGATCCTGACCTGCACTCCCTCCTCTTTGGCCTGCTTCTCTCTGTGTACCTGATTGCTGTGCTGGGTAACCTGCTCATCATTCTGACCACCATTTCAGACTCCCATCTGCACAGGCCCATGTACTTTTTCCTCTCCAACCTGTCCCTGACTGACATTGGTTTCACCTCCACCACCATCCCCAAGGCTCTGAGGAACATCCAGACTCAGAGCAAGGATATCACCTTTGCAGGCTGCATCTCACAGATTTACTTTTTTGTTTTGCTTGGAACCCAGGAAAACTTGCTCCTGACAGTGATGGCCTATGACCGCTTTGTGGCCATCTGTCACCCCCTGCACTATGTGACCATCATGAACCCATGGCTCTGTCAGCTCATGGCTCTGGGATCCTGGTTGCTCAGTGTCCTGGGCTCCCTCCCAGAGACTTTGACTCTTTTGAGGTTGTCCTTTTGCACAAACAGGGAAATTCCTCACTTTTTCTGTGATCTTCCTGAAGTTCTGAAGCTCGCCTGCTCTGACACACTCATCAATAACATAGTGCTGTACTCTGTGGCCATAGTCTTGGGTGTTTTCCCTCTCACTTGCATCCTCTTCTCCTATTCTCAGATTTTCTCCTCCATCCTGAGGATCTCATCAGACAGAGGCAAGTACAAAGCCTTTTCCACCTGTGGGTCTCACCTCTTGGTGGTCTCCTTGTTCTATGGCACTTGCCTTGGGGTCTACCTCAGTTCTGCTGCTTCACCATCATCCAGGATGAGTCTGATAGCCTCAGTGATGTACACTATGGTCACCCCAATGCTCAACCCTTTCATCTATAGTTTGAGGAATAGGGACATCAAGATGGCCATGGGGAGAGTCCTCAGCAAGATGGTGCCTCTCATAGAAAGGTTTGATGAACGTCTCTCGTGAGTCACAGTGTGTAGCGTACTGGAGACTAGAGAACCTCGCCCCCTCCATCCGATACTGTGGCTACCTCTGCTTGGTGCATTGTAAGACACTCATTCCTTGCATCTTTTGGGGGGCTCATTCCCACCTACAGACTGTTCTAAATACAGCACATTGCATTTCCTGTACACTATCTAACTTGTCATTATAATTTTGTATGACTAGAGTTGACCTTTCCTTTGCAATTATCTACAGTGAGGTATGGGCATCTGTATTCTATTTGATACATTATACTATACTGATAATTTGGTGCAGTACAATGTGATATCTCAATGCATATGGATGACATGTAATGATCAAATCAAGGCTATCAGCATTTCCATTGCCTGAAATATTTACCATTTCTTTTTCCTGGGACAACTCACACTCCTTTCTTCTAGCTTTTCTAAAATTATATAATCAATTGTTGTGAACTATTCTACTCTACTGTGATGTAGAAATTTAGTTTTATTTCAACTCAAGTCCCTATGGTTTGATTTTATTAAGGGAAAGGAGTAGTCAAATCTACCACATTGTATTATGATTACTTAAAGGAAAACAATAAATCCAACATTAAAACAATATTTTCTTTCCATTCAAATCAATTTCAAACTTTTGTATGAACTTTAACATTGTAAGAGAATACAGTCCATTTATGAAAATATGGTGTGCAATCAAGTTCAACAAGGACAATGTTTACTAAGCTAAAGAAATCACAGATAAAATATTTAACCAATGGAACAGTGCAGGTACCTCAAAACCAATACTCTTGCAGGAACTGATCTCATCTCTGTGGTCATCTTTCCAGCTTTTAGGTCTTTAGGCTACACCAATATGTAGCCAGGTTTAGTGACAGAAAAGGCCTTACTTGCTAAACTGGTGGAATACATTACAATTTTTTAAAGGAAGGCCATTTATTAAAGTAGATGAACCACAAAATGAAAATGAAAGCCACAGAAAAACACAAATTTTCACAGCCAAAAACATTAGCACAACCTACAAATAATTTAGAAAGAGTGTTAGAAAAGATTATATGTGAGATTTGCATCCAATTAACATGAAGACTGACATCATGAAGATGTCAGCTCATATAATTCCAAATAAATCATTTTAAAGTATGAGATTAGAAAGTCCCTTCAGTGTACATGTGAAGTGTTGTGTCACACATTCATTCAGCACTAACTTGTGAACATGGGTCATTTAAAAGACAAAGCAACTTTCATTCTGTAAGTTTCATTCAATTTATTTAGGGGTGAAGACACAGAAATGTGCTTTTAATACATAAAATTCACAGCGAATTGCACCAAAGGATGGGAGGGCATTAAGGAGAATCTGATAATTCCCACTGTGATTTTTCTGCACAATAAAGAAAGATAATTCACATTTCTAGAACCTCAAGACATCCCTTTTTAAAGAACAAAATAAACCCAAGATGCCTTGCAGACACTCCCCCACCCCTAAACAAACTGATGACAGTTTTACACATAAAACTAGGACAGTTATGGCAGCAAAAGATTCTGACAGCAATGAGAGGTGTAAACCGTGTTTCAATCTGTCTTTCTTCTTCCGAATGTGCAAGATGCAGGGTTCTCAATCTTCCACTAGTGCTTCTCCTGGAAATATTCCTTCATTTTCTTTGGAAAAGGCAGTTTCTGATTCAGGTCTATTCTGCTATACTGAGGCACAAGGAAAGAAACAGAACTGCAGAGCACGGCAGGTAACTGTCTGGACCCAGCAATGGATTGGTCCCCAGGAAGGGGTGGGTTGCAGATCCATGCAACTGAGAACTTGAATACAAAAAGCTCCATTTTCTGGATCAAGGACCAAAGAATTAGATCAGAGAACCTGCACCTAATAGAAGAGAAAATAGGTCCAAATCTTCATCATGTTGACCTAGATCAGATTTCTTTAACGTGACTCCCAATGCGCAAGAAATAAAAGCAGGAATAAAGGATTGGGATAGGGACAAACTAAAAAGCTTTTTCTCAGCAAAGGAAACAATCTGCAAAGTAAAGAGAGAGCCTTCAGAGTGGGAGAAAATCTTTGCCACACACACTTCAGATAGAGCACTAATCTCCAGAATCTACAAAGTACTCAAAAATCTTTACACCAAGAACACTAATAACCCAATCAATAAATGGGCCAAAGAAATGAACAGACACTTTACAGAGGAAGACCTAGAAGCAAACAACAGATTTATGAAAAAATGTTCAACATCCCTCGTTATAAGAGAAATGCAAATCAAGACCACCTTAAGATTTCATCTCACCCAAATTAAAATGTCTTCTCTTAAGAATACAGGCAACAACAGGTGTTGGCGAGAATGTGGGGAAAAGGGTACACTCCTACATTGCTCTTGGGATTGCAAGTTGGTGCAGCCACTCTGGAAAGCAGTGTGGAGATTACTTAGAATGGATCCACCATTTGACCCTGCTATCCCATTCCTTGGCCTATACCCAAAGGACTTAAAATCAGATTACTTCAGTGATGCAGCCACATCAATGTTCATAGCTGCTCAATTCACAATAGCTAGATTGTGGAAGCAACCTAGATGCCCTTCAGTAGATGAATGGAAAAAGAGACTGTGGTATATACACAACGGAATATTACTCAGCCATAAAGAAGAATAAAATTATGGCATTTGCAGGCAAATGGATGATATTGGAGACTGTTATGCTAAGTGAGATTAGCTTTGAATTATCCCAAAAATTCAAAGGCTGAATGGTCTCTCTGATAAGTGAATGATGATGCACAATGCAGGGTGGATGGGGTGAAGAATGGAGGAAGGATAGATAGCATAAAGGGAAAGGAGGGGTGGGGTCAAGGTGGGGGGGTAAGAATAATAATAGAATGTGTGACAGACATCATTGCCTTGTGTACATGTATGAGTGTACAGATGGTGTGACTCTACTCTGTGTACAACCAGAGAAATAATAATTGTACTCCATGTTGTTCATTGAATCAAAATTAAGTAAATTTAAAAAACCTTATTAAAGATTACAAGATAATTAAAAAAAAAACTCCATTGTCACAGTCCTTGATTGAATGATCAACTATCGACATATGTCCTCCACTACTGGTTGTTCATAGAAGTTGAACCTAGCATTTGAGTGCTCAATTCTAGAGTGATGTGTTTTACATGGGATCAAAAGGTCATGGTGAGAAGGTAAAGATCATGAGAACCATCCTGAACAAAAATGGAAACACTGAGCACGTGTGCAGGCTTCCCCTCTGCTTCCCAGCATCATTGGTCACAAGCACCATCCTGTTTTGCAAGTGCCTTTGCCTTTTCTGTAAGGATTGTCACAACCCTGGGACCACTGCTGTGCACAGTCATAAACTCTTGCAACCCGAGGGGCAGAGTCAAGATCAAAATTCAAATGACAGGGCACACTCTCAGTCACATGGGCAACAGTGCCAGTGAACCTGCTGAAGTGCCTTTGGATTTGGCTAATATGCATTGGTGGTAGCAATTGCCAGAGTGGAAGGACATCATTGTGATGCTCTGGGTCTCTGTAACAAGATTTCTGTGATGCCAATCAGCCAGCCATTCACTGACTGGGCCACAGAGATCTCTGGGGCAACTAGGTCCTGGTCTACCTGATTCTACATGGATTTTGATGCTACCTATGTAACTTCTAATTTTATTGGATTTGGATTTTATTATTCTGCTGTGTTGATGTGTCCATTTAGAATTAAATCAAGTCCACACTGCCTGGGTGAGTACAGGTTTTATTCATATTTTCATGAAGAGAAGGACAACTGTTCTCTATTTACTCCATTTTTAAATTATCTTGCTCAGTTATTCTTTGTTGAAGATGTGGCTAAGTTGCCTTTTCAATTTGTATTCTCAGCTTCTTAAGAGCAGAGTTGACTTGGGGTGGTGATAAACCCAGCTTCAATCATCAAGGTCAGAGTTGCAATATGTCCTCCCTTCCTATTGCTGATGGAACCAATTCCAGCAAACTTCATATATTAAATGGAACATCAATGGATTATCCTGCAGTTCAGGAGTTCAGAAGTGCAAAATGGACCTCATGGGATAAGCTGAGATACCTGTAGGTATGTGTGCCATCAGAGGATCTGAGGAGGAATCTTTTCCTTAAGTTTCCCTTTTCAAAAGGCTGCACACATACCTGGTCTCCTATGCTCTGTCTCCACATTCAAAGCCAGCAATGGCTAACTGAAACACCCACACATCACATTCTTCAGTCACTGACTTTTCTGCCTCCCTCTTCTACATCCAAGGATCCATAGATACATTGCACTCTGAATATCCTCTATTTTATTTCTATTGATCCAAAATTTGATTTCACAGTCCTCTTTCCTATAAGATACTTTTGTAGAGAATGATAACTGTACTAATTGTGAGCACAGAAGGGCATCAATCCCATGGGGAAATTGTGGGGACTGATTCCAGGAATATGGCATGGATCAAGTGTGTACTGCAACTATGGAGATCTTCCAGTCCAATGAGAAGTTCTCACCCAGTTGACTACCCAATAAAGATAAACATAATTGCCCAAAAGGAAAGTTCTGGGTCCTACTGTTATTTTCTGTAATCATTGTAATTATCCTGAATTTAGGGGTGTGAAAATCAATGCTTTGTGAATTGTATATATGGTCCTGACTCCCTGGACTGGAATACTGAGGCCATGTAGCCACCTTGTTTTGAACCTGGAAGTCTAGATCCCTACAGACTCTTGCCTATATAGTCAGCACACCTCTCACCTCACCATGCATCTCTGTAACTACACACCTAGACTCTGTCTACGCTGCACAGAGTGAGGACAAGTGCCCAGCCAACATCAATGGAACCCATGTGGGGGGATGGACATGGTCCTAACCACAGCCCCAAGTTAAGGTTCTCAGGACTCAATGACTTGGAAATGGTGTTGCTCTTGTTGTGACAAAGAAACTCCAAATCACTTATTGAGGAAATGTTCATGGGTAAAGATGATGTCCAGTTGAGATAAGGTCCAGGGAGAAAGCAAGACCATGAGCCAATGGCCCAAGGAATGTGCTTATCTGGCAAAATAGATGGTCCCAGGGATGCAAAAATGGTTGCATGCATAATTATCTTTCTCATTTGATTTCCTCACTCATGAAAAATCAACTGCTCAGAGAATAGAGAAACAATACAACAATTAAAGAGCATTCATGAGAATTCAACCACCAAGGCCCTGGAAATAGTAAATATGCCCATGATCCTCTCTCCCACAGCTCAGCTCTGCCAGGAATGCAGAGCTCTGCAGCCACAATGCCTCATCTTGTTATTACAAAGACCTTTTATTCAGTGAATATGTGTCAAATGGAGTGAAAACTAGGAGGACACAGTGTTAAACGTAAAATAGAATCAGAAACATAAAATATAAGGCAACGAGGAATCAGGGAGAGCTCCACTACCAAGGAACAAAGTATAAACCCAATGGTACACCTCCCATGACCTAGTTCCTACAGCCACACACTACCTTCCTAGAGTTATCACCCAGTTGATCCATTTTAAGGAACTTGAAGAGCATTGATGCCTGATGTGCCTCCTGCCCTTCATCAGAGCCAAGCTGACCTTCATCACCCAGGAGAGAAGAGAAGAAATTCAACACCACCAGGGCTACTAGTCACGGAGCAGGTAGGATGCAGCACTGAGCTCAGAGGATGACCCGTGGTGACCCACATGAGGACACTGCGTGAGGAAGGCCCCTCACTTAGAGCAGTCTGGGCAGTTAGCTCCTGTGTCTCTAAACTTCTCTCCCTCTCTGTTCTTTCCATCTTAATTCTTTTTTGTTTGTTTTTTTATTTGCCTATTGATTCATTGACCACAAGTGGAGTAGAGCTATTGCTTCTCTAGTTGTACACAAAGTAGAATCACACCATCTGTGCATTCATACATGTACACAGGGCAATAATGTCTGACACACATACTGTTATTATTATTACCCCCCACCCTGACCGAATCCCTCCCTTCCCTTTATGCTACCTATCCTTCCCCCATTCTTGCCAACACCTCCCCATTATGCATCATCATTCATTATCAGACAGAATATTTGGCCTTTGGATTTTGGGGATTGGCTAATCTCACTTAGCATAATAGTGTCCAACATCATCCATTTAAATACAAATGCCATAATTTTATTCTTCTTTATGGCTGAGTAATATTCCATTGTGTATATATACCACATTTTCTTTATCCGTACATCTACTGAAGGGCATCACAGTTGATCCCATAATCTAGCTATTGTGAATTGAGCAGCTATGAACATTGATGTGGCTGCATCACTGAAGTAATCTGATTTTAAGACCTTTGGGTATAGGCCAAGGAATGGGATAGCAGGGTCAAATGGTGGATCCATTCCAAGTTTCTAAGGAATCTCCACACTGCTTTCCAGAGTGGCTGCAACAACTTGCACTCCCACCAGCAATGTGTGAGTGTACCTTTTTCCCCACATCCTCGCCAACACCTGTTGTTGCCTGTGTTCTTAATAAAAGACATTCTAATTGGGGTAAGATGAAATCTTAAGGTGGTTTTCATTTGCATTTCTCTTATAACAAGGGATGTTGAACATTTTTTCATAAACTTGTTGATTGCTTATAGATCTTCATCTGTAAAGTGTCTGTTAATTTCCTAGGTCATTTTGTTGATTGGGTTATTAGTGTTCTTGGTGTAAAGATTTTTGAGTACTTTGTAGATTCTGGGAATTAGTGTTCTATTTGAAGTGTGTGTAGCAAAGATTTTCTCCCACTCTGAGGGCTCCCTCTTCACATTGCTGATTGTTTCCTTTGCTGAGAAAAAGCTTTTTAGTTTGACTCTATCCCATTCATTGATTCCAGCTTTTATTTCTTGTGCTTTGGATTTCATGTTAAAGAAATCTGGTCCTAGGCCAAAGTAATGGAGATTTGGACATATTTTCTCTTCTATTAGGTGCAGAGTCTCTCGTCTAATTTCAAGGTCTTTGATCCACTTTCAGTTGAGTTTTGTACAGGGTGAGAGATATGGGTTTAGTTTCATTTTGCTGCATATGGATTTCCAATTTTCCCAGCACCATTTGTTGAAGAGGCTGTCTTTTCACCATTGTAAGTTTTTGCCTCCTTTGTCAAGTATGAGATACCTATATTTATGTGGGTTTGTCTCTGTCTCCTCTATTCTGCACCATTGATCTACCTGTCTATTTTGGTGCCAATACCATGCTGTTTTCTTTACTATTTCTCTGTAGTATAGTTGATGGACTGGTATTGTGATCCCCGCTCCTTCACTCTTCTTGCTAAGGATTCCTTTGCTATTCTGGGTCTCTTATTCCTCCAAATGAATTTCATGATTGCTTCCTCTATTTCTATGAGGTCCGCCATTGGGGTTTCAATTGGAATTGCATTGAATTTGTATAGCACTTTTGGAAGTATGGTCATTTTGACAATATTAATTCTGCCTATCCAAGAACATGGGAGATCTTTCCATCTTCTCAGATGCTCTTTATATTTTTTCTTTAGCGTTCGGTAGTTCTCATTGTAGAGGTCTTTCAATTCTTTTGTTAGATTGATTACCAAGTATTTTACTTTTTTTGAGGTTATTGTGAATGGGGTAGTTTTCATAAATTCTTTCTCAGAGGATGCATCACTTACGAACAAAAATGGATTAGATTTATGAGTATTAATTTTATAGTCCACTAATTTACTGAATTCATTTATGAGTTCCAGAAGTTTTCTGGTGGAATTCTTAGGGTCTTCCAAATAGAGAATCATGTCATCAGCAAATAGGGATTGTTTGAGCTCTTCTTTTCCTATTTGTATTCCTCTAATTTCTTTGGTCTGTCTAATTGCTCTGGCAAGAGTTTCAAGAACAATGTTGAATAGTAGTGGCTAAAGAGGGCATCACTGCCTTGTTCCAGTTCTCAGGGGGAATGGTTTCAATTTTTCTCCATTTAGAATGATGTTAGATGTGGGATTAGCATAGATAGCCTTTAAAATATTAAGGAATATCTCCACTATCTCTATTTATTCTAGAGTTTTGAGCATGAAGGGGTGTTCTATTTTATCAAGTGCTATCTCTGCATCTATTGAAATAACCATGTGGTTCTTGACTTTAAGTCTGTTGATGTGGTGAATTACATTTATTGATTTCTGGATGTTGAACCAACCTTGCATACCCGGGATAAAACAAACTTGATCATGGTACACTATCTTTTTAATGTGCTTTTGTATGTGATTCACTAAAATTTTGTTAAGAATTTTTGCATCTGTGTTCATTAGGGATATGGGTCTGAAATTTTCTTTCCTTGATGTGTCCTTCTCTGGTTTTGGTATCAGTGTGATATTAGCTTCATAGAATGAGTTTGGAAGGGTTCCCTCCTCCTCTATTTTGTGAAATACTTTGAGGAGTATTGGAATGAGCTCTTCTTTGAAGGTCTTGTAGAGCTCGGCTGTGAATCCATCTGGTCCTGGACTTTTCTTTGTTGGTAGGTTTTTGATGACTTCTTCTATTCCATTGCTTGAAATTGATCTATTTTAGTTGTGTATGTCCTCCAGATTCAGTTTGGGTGGCTCAAATGTGTCTAGGAACCTGTTGATATCTTCCAGGTTTTCTATTTTGTTGGAGTATCAATTTTCAAAGTACCTTCTTATTATGTATTGTATTTCAATTGTCTATTGTAATATTTCCATTTTCATCATGAATTTTAGTAATTTGGAGTTTCTCTCCCTTCTCTTCATTAGCTTGGCTAAGGATTTATCAATTTCGTTTATTTTTTCAAAGAACCAACTTTTTGTTTTGTCAATTTTTTGAATTGTTTCTTTTGTTTCAATTTCATTGATTTCAGATCTGATTTTGATTATTTCCTGTCTTCTGCTACTTTTGGTGATGATCTGTTCCTCTTTTTCTAAGGCTTTGAGCTGTAATGTGAGATCATTGATTTGTTGACTTTTCATTCTTTTATTAAATGCACTCCATTCAATGAACTTTCCTCATATCACTGCTTTCATAATGTCCCAGAGATTTTGATATGTTGTATCTTTGTTCTCATTGACCTCTCAGAATCTTTTAATTTCCCCCTAATGTATTCTGTTATCCATGCATTATTCAATAGCATATTATTTAATCTCCAGGTCTTGGAGTATTTTCTGTTTTTAACTTTATTATTGATATCTAAATTCATTCCATTATGATCTGATAGTATACAAGGTAGTGTCTCTATGTTTTTGTATTTGATAAGAGTAGCTTTGTGGCATAACATATGGTCTATTTTAGAGAAGGAGCCATGAACTGCTGAGAAGAAAGTGTATTCGCTTTTGATGGATGGAATATTCTATATATGTTATAGAATATGTTATTCTATATGTTAAGTCCAAATTAGCGATTGTGTCATTGAGTCCTATGGTTCTTTTCTTCAGTTTTTGTTTGGAAGATCTGTCCAACGGTGAGAGAGGAGTGTTAAAGTCCCCCAGTATTATTGTGTTTTGGTCTATTTGATTCCTGAAATTGAGACGGATCCTATTGACGTACATGGATGCACCACTGTTTGGTGCATAAATATTATGATTGTTATGTCTTGTTGATTTATACTTCTTTTAAGCAGTATGAAATGTCCTTCTTTATCCCTTCTGACTAACTTTGGCTTGAAGTCTGATTTATCTGAAATGAGGAAGGAAACTCCTGCTTTTTTACTTAGTCCATGTGCATGGTATGTTTTTTCCCAATCTTTCACCTTTAGTCTGTGGGCATGTTTTTCTATGAGATGAGTCTCTTGAAGGCAGCATATGGTTGGGTCTTTCTTTTTAATCTAATCTTCCAGTCTATGTCTTTTGATTGATGAGTTTAGGCCATTTACATTCAAGGTTATTATTGAGATATGACTTGTATTTCCTGACATTTTAGCTTTTTTGGAGTTTTTAGCTTAACTTTGTTTCTCCTTTGATTGACTCTTTCTTTAGGGTAATTTCTCCCCATGTTGACTGAGATTGTTGTTTTTCGTTTCTTCCTCTTCGAATATTTTGTTGAGAATATTCTTTAGGGCAGGCTTTCTATTTCTCAATTCTTTAAGCTTTTGTTTATCATTTAACGATTTTATTTCATCATCAAATCTGAAGGTAAGTTTTGCTAGGTACAAGACTCTTGATCGGCATCTGTTTTCTTTCAGAGCTTGAAATATGTTGTTCCAGTCCCTTCTGCTTTTAGGGTCTGGGCTGAGAAATCTGCTGATATCCATATTGGTTTCCCCCTGTAGGTAATCTGATGCTTTTCTCTCGCAGCCTTTAAAATTCTATCTTTGCTTTGTATATTAGGTATTTTCATTATAATGTGCCTTGGTGTGGATCTGTTGTAATTCTATGTGTTTGTTGTCCTGTAAGCCTCTTGTAATTGATTTTCCATCTCATTCAACATATTTGGGAATTATTCTGGTATTATTTCATTGAACACATTATTCATACCCTTGGTTTGTATCTCTGTGCCTTCCTCAATACCAATAACTCTTAAATTTAATCTTTTCATGATGTCCCATATTTCTTGGAGGTTTCATTCATGATTCCTAACCATCTTCTCTGTTTGTTCAACTTTGTTTTTATTGTTTTTTTGTTTTTGTCTTTGTTTTTTTTTTTGTCTTTGACTTGGTAACTTTTTTTTATTTACTTATTGATTCATTGAACACAAATGGAGTACAGCTATTGTTTCACTGGTTGTAAACAAAGTAGAGTCACACCATCAGTGTGTTCATGCATGTGCACAGGGCAATGGTATCTGTCACACATTCTGTTATTAATTTCACCCCCCCTTCCTGACCCACCCCTCCCTTCCCTCTGTGGTATTTATCCTTCCTCCCTTCTTGCTACCCTAACCCCCCCCCATAATGCATCATCATTCATTTATCAGAGAGAACAATTGGCCTTTGGATTTTTTGGATTGGCTGATCTCACTTAGCTTAATAGTCTGCATCATCATCCATTTACCTACAAATGCCATAATTTTATTCTTCTTTATGTCTGAGTAATATTCCATTGTGTATATATACCACATTTTCTTTATCCGTTCATCTACTGAAGGGCATCTAGGTTGATTCCATAATCTAGCTATTGTGAATTGAGCAGCTATGAACATTGATGTTGCTGTATCACTGTAGCAATCTGATTTTAAGTCCTTTGGGTATAGGCCAAGGAGTGGGATAGCTGGGTCAAATGGTGGATCCATTCCAAGTTTTCTAAGGAATCTCCACACTACTTTCCAGAATGGCTGCACCAACTTGTACTCCCACCAGCAATGTATGAGTGTACCCTTTTCCCCACATCCTCGCCAACACCTGTTGTTGCCTGTGTTCTTAATAAAAGACATTCTAATTGGGATAAGATGAAATCTTAAGGTGGTTTTGATTTGCATTTCTCTTATAACGAGGGATGTTGAATATTTTTTCATAAAACTGTTGATTGTTTGTAGATCTTCCTCTGTAAAGTGTCTGTTCATTTCCTTGGCCCATTTATTGATTGGGTTATTAGTGTTCTTGGTGTAAAGATTTTTGTGTACTTTGTAGATTCTGGAGAATAGTGCTCTATCTGAAGTGTGTGTGGCAAAGATTTTCTCCCACTCTGAAGGCTCTCTCTTCACATTGCTGATTGTTTCCTTTGCTGAGAAAAAGCTTTTTAGTTTGAGTCTATCCCAATCATTGATTCCAGCTTTTATTTCTTGCGCTTTGGGAGTCATGTTAAGGAAATCTGGTCCTAGGCCAACATGATCGACTTTGTTTTCAAGATGAAATATTTTGTCTTCATTGTCTGAGGTTCTGTCTTCCAAGTGATCTATTCTGTTAATTATGCTTTCTATTGAGTTTTTAAGTCGGTTTTATATTTCCTTCATTTCCTTGTTCCCTTCAAGTATTTCTGTTTGTTTTTTTCTCAGAAATTCTATCTCTTTATTGAAATGATTTTTTGCTTCCTGCAATTGCTCTATTAACTGATTATTCATAGCCTGAATCTGCTCTCTCATCACAACATTCTCTTCTCAGATCATTGTAATTATGAACATTCTGATCTCCCTTTCTGTCATTTCTTCTACTATGCTCCCTTTGGGTTCTCTTGATATCTCATCTAGTTTTCTTTGGGACACTTTCTTCCCGTGTTTTCTCATGTTGCTCGTGTATCTTCCCTTCTTGTAGTGTGAATCAGATGGATTGTGATTTCCCTGTGAAGACTTAAAGTGTCCCTGCACATTTCCAGTAACTCTCCTGATGTTTGAGCAATGCTTGATCAAGCTGTGACCCAAGAAAGCTGCTGTCCCACTTCCTCCAGGTTGGGAACGATCAATGCTTCTGGGCAGAGGCAGCCTGGTATTGATAGACAATCAGATACAGCAAAGTGCTAGACCCTGGGCCAGGGTGTGGACCTCGGCACTAGACCAAGTTGGGGTGGGGGCACAGAACTATGCTGAGTGATGGAGACACTGGGCTTGAGAGCCCAGGCAGGTCTGAGTTCCTCGCTGGGGGCTCAGTCTGTGGCAGGTGGTCACTCTCTGCCAGAGAAGCTGTAAAATAGCATCAAAGGCCCCAAACTCCCTGCTGGAGCTGGTGACTCCCTCCGCTCTAGGCCAGACTTCCCCAGGAGAGGCTGCACAGTGGCTCAGAAGACTGGAGCTCAGCTCTGAGGACTCACGCAGTACCAGATAGTCACTCTCTACCGGGGAAGCTGCAAAATGGCGCCGAAGGGTCCAAACTCAATGCAGGAGCCAGCGACTCAGCCTCTCCAGTCCAGACTGACCCAGGAGATGCCGGCCCCATCTTAATTCTATTCCCTGGCACCCAGATCTGAGCAAGTCTTACCTTCCTGATGGAATTGACCATCTCTCAAGTGCTTCCTACACTTCCATATCCACCATTTCTCTCCAACCACTAGAGGTGGCTTTGTTCCCCTCTATGAGAGAAGCTTCTTTTCCTTTTGTGTATAAAGCTTTCCCTGCATTCCCTCAAGGTACCTCCTTTATATCAGACCTACTGTCCTTTCCATCACACTGACTGTTTGAATTATTTATTTATCCTCTGTGCACATTCCTCAAATTTGAGAACTGGCCCTTTCCCACCTCTGCAGCCACAATGCCTCATCCTGTCATTACAAAGGTCTTTTTATTCACTGAATCTGTGTCAAGTGGAGTGAAAAGTAGGAGGACACAGTGTTAAATGTAAAATAGAATCTGAAGCATAAAATATAAGGCAACCAGGAATCAGGGAGAGCTCCACTCCCCAGGAAGAAAGTATAAACACAATGGCACCCCCCATGACCTAGTTCCTCCAGCCACACACTACCTGCCTAGAGTTATCACCCAGTTGATCCATTTTAAGGGGATTAATCCACCAATTAGGCTACAGCTCTGTGATCTAATCACTTCACCTCTGAACATTCCTGACTTGTCCCTCACTTGAGCTTTGGGAGACACCACATATCCAAACCACAGCACTGCCCTGCATCCTCAGTGAAGATGAGCCCTTTCCGTGGCTTTGTGTTGTTACGCAGGAATAACTCAGAAATGCAGAATAACACATATTCTCCATCCAGCCTGGTGGCACATATTCAGGTGACACGTGATGTATCTCCAGACACGTACAGTGGGTCATGAGCTCCTTGCATTTATTCTTTCTGTATGTTGGCTCACCTACTCGAATCATACAGCATAGTATGAGTTTAATTCTAATTAACCTAAGAAGTTCATATGTCTACATTGCCATGATTTGTAATGCCAATTATGTTCTAAATACATTCCCTAAGATTCCAATTGTTTTTTCTTATTTCTTTACCTACACTTATTTAATATACTTGAAATTATTGGTTATGTTCTCTGTTCAATACACTGATTTTTCCATATTGGTAGGTACCCACAGGGTTCATCTACATTCCCTTCTAAAGTCCACTACGATTTAAGATCTCTCCTACAGTTGCCCTTATTCCAATTTTTGGCATTTTGACAATAATTTAGTTTATTTTGATCTGATGAATAATTATTCAAGCACTGCTTATTTCCAAATACTTTTCACAGCACTGATTTTGATGCAACTAATATAACTCTTCATTTTATTGGATTTTCTTTTCCATACCCTACTGAATTTAAAAATTTATTTAGAGATAAGCCAAACATGCAATGTCTAGGTGAATAAATATTTATACATACCTTCATAAAAAGATGGGAAATGTTCCATCATGCTCACAGAGAGAGGATTTATACCATAAGTCAGTACGGCATTCATAGGTGTCTGTTGCTGTAATTCAAAACTACAAACTAAAATCATTGGATCTACAATTATAAGTAGAAGGGGAAATGGGTTAAAACATCCTTACTTGGGTAGAAGTGAAAGAATGGTTACCAAGATCTAGCCAATGGTTGCTGACATGGTACATTGTCAAAGAAAATTAGGAATCAAAAAGAGAACAATTTTACATTAAATAAGCCTTTCCATTTTGTGTTGCCAAACATACTATGCTAAGCCACTTTGATAGGTATAGAGGTAGGGCGTTCCCACGGGAGAAGCATCTCCTATATAACAGGGAGTCTTAGGGTAAAATGAAGTCTTTTTAGTATTTGCCCATATAGCCAGGCCCATAACATTTCTGTGGAGTCAAATATGTCAACCTGTCATATAAAGAGCACACATTAATTGTTTTTCACCTCAGAAGCCTGGTAGTCCAGAACAGGTATCACTGGGGGAAAAAATACAGTGTCTGTGTTCCTTCAGGAAGGTGTGAGGTGTTGTTAAGGTCTGCATCTGGAATCTCCCCAAAAGCACATGTGTTGGAAGCAGGATCCCTAGTGAAGCAAGGTTCAGAGGTCCAGTTTTTCATCAGCAACTGCAAGAAATGGCTCTGATTTCATTACTGGGTGTTATGGTTTAGCTATGAGGTGTCCCCGAAAGGATCACATATGAGACAATGCAAGAAGGGTTAGAGTTGTAATGATTGGGTTGTAACGGTTTGAACCTAATCAGAGCATGAATATCCTAGTCGGGACTAACAGGGTGGTACCTGTAGGCAGGTCAGGTGTGGTTGGAGGAGATGAGTCATGGGAGGTGTGCCTGTGGGGCATATATTTTGCCTTTGGTGTGCAGGGCTCTCTCTGCTTTCTAATGCCACATCCTGAGCCACTTTCTCCACCACACTCTTCTGCCATGGTGCTCCACCACACCTTGGGCCCAAGCTATTGAGCTTCTGTCTATGGACTGAAACATCTGAAATCCTAAGCTCCAGTATAAACTGTTGCTCCTCTAAAACTGTTCCTGTCAGGTCTTTTGCACAAAGCAGGAAGAAATTTAGTTATAAGAGTACACAAATCCCTTTCATGAATTAAGTCTTTGGGTCCTGAATAGGCTAACTGGAGGTGGGAGCAAGACATAAGAAGTAGGCACTGTGGTGTGACCTGGAAGGAGTCATCTTCTCCCTGTCCTCTTTAATGCTCTCTTTCTCTCTCTGCTTCCCAGTTACCATGAGCTGAGCAGCTTTCCTCAGGCACACCCTTCCACCATGTCTCTTATAAAAACAGCCTAGATGATAAAATGAATGAAGGTATATAAAACATAACACAAGGGTGGACTCATGAATGTCCTCAAGTAATTATACATATTAAAATAAAAATTCTCACTCATTGTGTGTTAGTAAGATTCCAGTCCCCATTCCAGGAGTTGTAAATGTGATGAATACTTGGAATATTGGAGATCTATTTTCTAATGAATTCACCTGCATATAGAAATGCAACTTGTTGCCCTTTCTGCCAACCATATTATTTTTAATGAGCTAGATGAGTAGAAAGGTTACAGAGAAAACTGACTTCCCTGTTATAGCTGAAAATGGAAATTCAGAGCAAGAAAGAAGGAACAATTGCCAAAGACCTGAATGTGCTGTCCACCCCAATGTAACCTGGAATGACCTCTGCTTTTTGTGCATGGGCTTTGGATGAATTACCTCAGTTAAATCACCCTTATTTAAAATGTGTTTGCAGTTACCATTCTGTCATCTGCAGCCAGTCCATCCTCCAAAATCATCTGTATTTTCTGTTTTTTACTGTGCATCAAGGTTATACAGAAGTGAGGTTTGTTAGGACATTGTGGTACATGCTCCATCTGTTGGGTTAGTCTGAACCTCCAGTGCAATGACAAATAATTAGTGATGAGAAACTTAGTTTCTTCTTTACTTCAAGGAGAATCCTACATCTGCTTCTGCCTTAGGGTCCTGTCAGAGAATTTTTTGTTGGTAAATCTTGTCATTTATTGGATTGTTTCCTAGGTTGTTGGTTTGTTATGCTCCATCAATTTTGAACTATTCCAAAACTAAGTTGTACTCTACTATAGCTACATACATTTTATATGGAGTTGTAAGAAATATGATTTTTCAAGGTTGAACATTTCCTTACATGTGGATTCATCTTTCTCAGTCCTAATCCTAGACCTTTCAATTTATCTTTTTTCTTTTGAAAGGTTTTATTAGCACATTGCTGTTTGACATAATATTGGGTCATTTTGACATGATCACTCTTGCATGGAATTTTATTTGCTGTGTCTTGGTACCTGGTGCCTTCCTCCTCTTGCCTCTTTTGTCCATCTCAACCAAGGCGAACACTTTCTACATGTGAAAGCTACATAATTAGTTCTGGAATATATGTTTGAATTCCAGGATCTTTCTCATTCTTAGTTCATCTGCAAGAATAAAAAGGAAGTGGAAATAAAATTCTATTCTACATAAATAATGCTAGGTGACTTTCTCTAAGTACATGACAAAGGAAGGCAATTTTTAAAAATATGAATCTGGCAGCATGAGGAACTGTCAGTTCTAGTCAATCATTTATATGATGGTGACAGAGGAAATAATTAAATTGTTAAGAACTCTCAGAAATCATCTGCGGATTACTTTGTTTTCTTTCAGTGCTGGGGAATGGACCCAGGGTCTTGAGCTTGTGAGGCAACCAACTCTACCAACTCTACCAACTGAGCTATGTCCCTCACCCCGAGATTACTTTAAGAGAAGAAAATATAAACTTAAAATTCACCTTAACTGTCTTCCTCATAAAGAAAACTAGGGAAGCAAGCATCCAGAATGGGCAAGATGTCAAGAGCCATTTCCCAATGATGGGATATTTTCTTGTGATTTTTTCAATGTGCATAAGACTCATGCTTGCATTTAGAACCTCTAGGATTTTTGTATTTAGACATTCCATGATTCTTGAATCTCTATACTAAAAGTGGTAATTAAAATGAAATAGAAATAAGAATAATACCAGAGGCTGTTGATATTTCTAGCAGAAGGACCACACACCTTCACAGGATATGACATGTAGAAATCACAAAGAAGAAGCACAGTAAAATAGAGAGCCTTCCCATAATGGCTGAACCTGTCTGGAACTAGAAAATGCTCAGAACACAGAGACAGAACAGAAGAGACCTAAATCAGCAGAGTACTGGGAAGGAGGAGTGCTGAGGGAGGCCGGCAAGCCCTGGAGCCCTGGTTCCCAAACAGGTGTGTGCATCTGAATTCTGACAGGGCTTCCTAACTCAGAGAGAGCTGTTTCACACCTAGAATGTGAGGTTCAGGTGGTCAGGTGTGCAATAAAATGCACATTTCAGCAAGATTCCATGTGATGTCCAGGTGGCTACTGCTGGGGTCACCACTTGAGAACCACTTACCTTGAGTCAGGTCTTGATTTCTTTTCTGTTTGGGGATAAAAATAATGAATGAAACAAGTCAGCAAAGAGACCCAAAGATAAAACAAAATAAATCATATCTTAAGTTCCATAGGTTTCTATAAATGACATTGAGACATCCTGGGGAATCCATATTTGAAATGATTTTGGTTATTTCTTTTTTCTCTTTTCTTTTTGGTGTCAGGGTTTGATCCAGGGGTACTTGCCCATTGATCCACATGTTCAGGCTCATTTTTAATTTTTATTTTGATACAGGATCTCATTAGGTTGCTGAGGTTGGTTCTCAACATGCAGTCCGGCCTCAACCTTCTAGCCTCTGACTGAAGTAAATTTTGAGTTCCTTCTCTCCCTCCTTCCGGGCAAACTCACCAGCTAACCCAATATGGAATGGGATTTTCTCTAAGATCTGGCGCAAATGAAGGATGCCCACTCTTACCACTGTTACTTATCATAGTGCTGAACGTTCCAGTCAGAGCAAGTAGGTAAGAAAAATAATGACATTCAACTGGAAAAGAGGAAGTCAAATTTTCCTTGGAGATAACATGACATTTAATGTGTGTTCTTAGATGACATATAATCATACACGTGTGATCCAAGGATGTTTTTTAAATTTGTGCACCAATCATCAAATCTATGCATTTCCATCTCCTCTGTTGTGTGGAACCCAAATGCCTATTGAGCACCTGTTTAAGGCAGGTATTTCCTGCTGTGGTGGCATTTCTATTTTCTTATTAAAAAATATTTCTGTCTCTTCCAAAATTCATGTGTTGAGATCCTATCTCCCAATGGGCCCAAGAGGGCAGATCTTTTAACCCTTCAAAGCCCCACAGGTATGATTGTAGAATGAGGATCCTAATAAAGCAGACCACAAAGAACAGAGTTTTATTTAGAAATGTATAATAAAATATTCTTAAAATATGCTAATTTCAGGTAAATATGCATAAGTGTAAATAAATATATGTCTTTGAATTATCAAATATTTTATAAGTAATTACTAAATGACAGTTCTTCTCTAGTTATATGGAGGCAAGGTTTCAAGATCTATCAACAGAAATTTCCCTTGAGAGAAAATGTGAATACCTCCACATACAATTGGCCAAAGCAAATTAAAAATCTTAATCTACATCAAGCATTCAAGAGTGATGTCCTCCACACCCATCCTCAGTGGATGAAAGATCTTAGAGAAGAGAATAAAAATGAAAGCCCAGTCATCCATTCATATCCAGGGGAAATTGGTTCGAGGACCTCCACAAATACCCAGCTCTGCCATTATAGCAGGAAAGCCACTGTACACAATTGTTTCTAAATGATTTTGACTCTATGTCAATAAAACTTTATTGACAAACCAGGCAATGTCCCTGATTTGGCCCACAGACCAGGGCTTCTCAACTCCTGCTCAATTTCTTAATATAAGATAGTGTCTTTGTTGCATGTAGCATATACATATTCTCCCTATGTTTTAAATACTCTCTTAAAATTACTCACATCTTCATATGAATGTTGTGTCAATTGTTATTCCTTATTATTTAGGGGAAAATAGCAAGGGAAAAATCTGTACCTGTTCAGTGCTGATGTAAAATCTTAAAATGTTTTTGAATGATGGGGTTTGAATTCACTGAATGCACACATAAGGAAGGCTCACTTATTTATTTCATGAACATATTTAGACATTCCACTCCAGGAGGTCAAGTTTATTTTAATGGAAGTAAATATGCCTTCTCTGTAAGGTTTTAGATTTGTAGTGTTCTCTAAAAGCTCATGTCTGAGACAACACAAGAAGGTTTACAGGATAAGTGTTTGGGTTCTGAGAGTCTTAGCCAAGTTAATTTATCAATCCCCTGATGGGATTAATTGGGTGGTAACTGTAGGCAGGTGAAGTGTGACTAGAGGAGGTGGGTGACTAGGGTTGAGCCTTTGGGGTTCATATTTTGTCCTTATTGAGCAGGTGTGATGTCCTGCTCCCTGGTGTGATGTCCTGAGCTGCTCTCCTCCACCACACTCTTCTGAAATGATGTTCTGCCTCCCCTTGAGCCCTGAGGAATGGAGCTGGCTGTCTATGGACTGACACCTCAGAAACCATGAGCCCCAGAATTTACTTTTCCTCTTCTAAAATTGTTCTTCTGAAGTCTTTTGGTCAATGCAGTGGGAAAGCTCACTAAATCCCTGCCTCTCCCCTCCAACCCACAGTCCCTAAGCTAAGAAGAGATGAACATTTTTCCTTCCAGATTCCTCTAGACCAAGTCCAAGAGATAAAAGGTCAAGTCGTGAATGCTGTCACAGAGTTGTGGGAGCAGCCTGGAGTTACATAACTCAAGTCCTGTCCTGTGTGAATACATGAAGCCTGGAACACACACAGGCTGCATGCTGTGGTCTGGCTTTGTGTTGCTTGCAGCTAGATGTCATCCACAACTCTTTCCACAGACATTTTGGTATTTCTGTCATATAACATACATGGAAAAGACCAGCACGAGAATAACAAATGGCTATAGTCCAAAAATGTTGGGATTTCTTACTCTGGACAGTTATTACCAATGTGTGCTCCTCTTTCTCATGGGCACAGAGGAGCGCTCCACCTGCAGATACTGAATTACTATCTGAGGCAGGAAAGGTGGCAGAAGAGCCAAGGGTGAAGCATCAAGGGAGTTCCAGGTGGTTTTCTCTAAAAATCAACTTTTAAGCAAAATGCACACATATGGAGAAAGTGTCACATCAATAGCTCAGTGAGTTTGCATGAAGTGGATATGCTCCAGATAACCAGAAAACAGAAGGAGAAGAAGAATCCAGCCAACCACACACAAGATTCCATCGAATCAACTGCAGAGGCCACGTTTGCCCCCACAGCAAACACTCTCCAGAACAGCAGAGCATGGAGTTCCTGGTGCCTCTTCTACGCTTCCTATAAATGGAGTCATACCGTGTGTGTTTGTGTGCCTGAGATGTTCCACTCAGTATTATGTTTTTTCATCAGGATGACACATATTCACAGCATTAGAATATTCAGTTTATATATCTTTGTCTAAAACTGGGGCACATAATATGACAGGGAAATAATATCCGGAGCAATATTCACATTCTGGGTCCCAGAACCTCTGAATGTGCTCAGTTAGGTGGAAAGGAGGCAGTAGATGGAATCTAGGCTTCTGACAATTTGACCATAAAGAGGGACCTTGCCCCAGGTTATCTGAGGGAGCCAAAAGAGCCACAAAGATCTTTACATGAGGAAGAAAAGTACAGAAAGTCAATGTTGGAGAAACACAGTGTGAGGAAGACTCAACTGCCATTGCTGGCCTTGACGATGGTGGAAGGGCCTGTGAGCCAAGGAATGTGTGTATGGTCTCCAGGAACCAGGCAAGGCAAGGGACGGATTCTGCCTTCAAGACACTGAAATGAAAGGACTCTGCAGATGCCTTATTTTTTTAACCCAGTGAAACACATAGCGCCTTTCCAATCTTAAGTACTGAAAGCTAGTTTCTTTCCTTTTAAACCACTCATTTATTTTCATTATCACCTATAGAAACAGATGTGGTGGTGCTTATATTGCCAGTACTTGACAGCAGACTGACAACTCAAACCAATCCACATTCTGATAATAAGAATAAGCCAAGAATTCATAGAAATTGGAAAAACACCCTAGCCAGGTATTCCACAAAGAGAAAACTTGGCAAGATGACTTATTAAATGAGTGAAAAGAGAAATTTTGGTTTGCTTTTTAACACAATGTATTGTAAACCTATTTGTGAAAACATTGCAAATTTGGCTTTGATCTAAATGCATTTATCAGTGAAGTCAAATTTTTACAAACAAACACAATTAAAGAAAAAGATATTATACATGTCAAAATCCATGAGGAAAATAAGGATTTTTGAATACATAGTGCTTGGATAATTATCTGTTGGAAGTAAAATAAAATTACACTCATTTTAAAATTTTTTTAAATTTTTTTGTTTGTTCTAATTAGTTGTACATGACAGTAGAATGCATTTTCTTATCCTAATTATAATAATAATTAATTATCATAATGATACTTTGACTTTGGAGATAAAAATGACAAGAAGATAAGTATTCTGCTGGAAATTATAGATTAACATTCTGATAATAAAACACAGTGCAAGAAATAAAAGGAATAAAATTGAGAACATGATTGATGGACCTCAGGACATCAAAAGTGTGCACTCCCGCTGGGCATTGTTTTCAGTGAAACAAGACACATACAGAAAGAGAAATTCCATGTGTGGTCTCTAACTGGGGATTTTTTCAAAGCAGGTGAAATGTGTAGTAGAAGTTGCTAGAATATGGGACAGTTGAGGAGGAGGAGACTGAAGGGAGGCCAGAGATCTGGTGTCCACACCATTAGGAAGAAGGAAGAAGTCCTGTTGGTCCCCAGGAGAGTGGAGTGGTTTTAGTTCACAGGAACTCATTGCATATTTTATGAATAAATAGAAAAGGGAAGCTTCAGTCCCAAAGAACCAGCAATGATGAGATGGGTATGTAAATTATCACCATTAGGTCAGCTCTTGTTTTTTACATGTATTGATATATCACACTGGACCCAATAAGTATGGAAGATTATTACATTCTATTCAAGCATTTTAAAGCTGCTTAAGAAATGGAAACCCTATCCTGATTTGATCAATACACAATATATATATATATTTACATATATATAATTATTATAACCTACCTCATAAATTGATACATAATAATATTTTTAGGTAAAACATTTAAAAAGTTCATGTCAAGGGCCACATCAATGTTTACAGCACCTTATTTCATGATAGCTGAGCTGTGAAACAACCTATGTGCCCTTCAACAGAAGAATGAATAAAGAAAATGTAGCAAATAGACACAATGGAATATTACTCACCTTATAGAAGAATGAAATTATGGATGGAAAAAGCCAAAGGTGTGTTTTCTCTAATAAGTGGGTGATGAATTTTGGATTGCATAGAGGGAAATGAGGTGAAGAGAGGGTGAGAGAAAGAAAGTGGAAAGATACAGACATCATTACCCTAAGTATATGTATGATTACAAAAATGGTGTGAATCTACATTGTGTACAACAATGGAAATGAAAATTGCACCCCATTTTTGTACAATGAATCAAAAGTTCAGTCTGTAAAAATAAAAATTGAAAAAATGAGGTCTCCCATCAAAGAAACCTAGGACCTGATGACATCACTGCTGAGTTGTACCAAATATTTGAAGAGATAAATAGTAAGCTTCATAAACTTCCCTCTAAAACTGAAGAGGTGGGAACTCTTCTAAAGTGTTCTATAAGGTGAACACTACCCTAATACCAATGCCAGACAAGGATTCATAAAATTATAGGGAAGTATCCCTGATGAAGATTGATGCAAAATCCTCAACAAAATACTGGCAACCCAAATCCAACAGTACATTAAATTGATTACACACCCATATCAAGTAGCATTTATCTCAAGAATAAAAGGACATATGTCAGTCTCAATACATCACCCCAACAAAATGAAGAACAAAAATGATCTGATCATCTCACTAGACATAGAAAGAGCACTTGATAAAATTCACTTCACTTCATGGAAAAGCTCTCAATAATTAGGGGTAGAAGGAATGTTTCTCAGCACAGTAATGGCAACCAGTGACACACCCACGGCTAGCATCAGACTGAATGCTTTTCCCTTAGGACCTGCAACAAGACAAGGATGACCACCCTCAGTGGTATTCTTCATAGTACTGGAAGTTCCAGCCAGAGCAAGTAGGTAAGAGTATCAAAGGGTCATCTAAATTTGGGAACATGGTCATCAAATTACTCATTTGTAAAAGACATGATTTTAAGTGTATTTCCCATCAAAATATAATTATAGAAAATTGTGTGGTACATTATTGACTTAAAATGTGCATACCATGTGCAGTGATCTAATTAGGGTCATTAGCATTTTCATCTCCTTAAATATTTATTCTTTCTTTCTTTGTGTGAGAAGCCCAAATATCTATTGAGCACCGTGGTTCAGATGAGGCAGTCCCTGTCCTCAGGATGTTTCCATTCTGCCCTATGTTGAGAGTCTATCTCCTGGTGAACCAGTTGGGTAGGTCACATACCCATCCTGAGCACCATTTGTAGGAATGTAGAATGACATTCATGATAATACAGAACACAAAGAATTATCTTTTTAAAAAACTAACAAAGAATTCTTGCATGATGCTCACCTCAGGACTACATTTATAAGAATATCTAACTGCCCCTTTGAATTATAAAAATGTTCATAGACTCAGGACTCAATGACTGCTCTTCATGTGGATAATAAACAGGGTACTTTTAAGTGTTGAAAAAATTTATATATGCAAGGATTGTAGAAAAAATCTTGAATAGAGAAATATACCATTTTCTCAAAATATTAGGGGCTGTGTCCCTAGCATGAGTCAAGGCTTTGTGGATCCAGAGGACCTGACCAAGGAAGGTTCATCCATCTCAGACTTTGGAGACTCCGTTGTGGGGTGTCAGGGTCTGGGATCAGATATTAGGAGTTCAATTCTCTGGAAGGCAGAAGATTTTTTGGAGAAGGAGAAATGAAGAGTAATTCCCCTGGTATTTAACTTGGTGTCTCAGGAGCAGAAAATCAACAAGACAGGATTGCTTTCAGTGTAAAGCAAAATCCCTGAGGAAAGCCAAGTCTCAGGGGTCGGCTAACAACAGAGAAATGTGCCTGATGAGCAGACACACAGAGGTGAAGAGAGCTCCCTGGCCTCCTCTGTGGTGCATCAGCCTTGATTTGCATGAGACATGGCTTTTTGCCTTGGAGCCTCACATCTGGCTCTGGCATTGATGTGTGACCCCTTCCAGCATATTTGACAACATACCTTCAGTCTTGTCTATCCAGAGAAGAATCTTGTTCCATGAGACCTTCCATTCAGAACCCATTCAGGTGAGTCTGAGAGCCCTGCAGTGTCTGCAGGAAGGTATGCCGAGGTTGGAAGCCAAGAGCATGTACCTAAAGCCACCTGAGAGCCCATCCAGCTGTGCTCAGAGCCCAGAGGTTGCTATGGTTGTTTCTGAATTACTGATTTTGCATTTATGTATGTATTTACCATGCTAAACAGAGGAGTGAACAGTGTGCTCAGGAGTGCAGCAGTGCATTGTCTTGTTGACAATGACGCTATGGCAAAGGCAACCCCATCAGAAGAGGGTGTGGAGGCTCCCTGTGGTTTCAGTGTAAGTGGAGCATGTGTCCCAGGACCTTGGCAATTAATTAGGTGGAAAGGAGGAAGATGCCTTATCTGTGGAGGAACCCATGGTGAAGTGAGGGCACTTCTTATTTCTGAGATGGAGCAGCATTTTTGTTTGCTCATTGTTCTTTATGAGTTTGTTTTAGTTCTACATATCATTAGGGTTAATGTTGACATAATGATACAAGCATAAAATATAATTTTCTCTAATTCAACCCAATCACCTCCCCCTTTCCACACTCCTCACGCACCAGATCCCCTCTCTCTGCTCTACTGATCCCTCTGCTATTTATTTTCAGTGACAGTCTTGTGGATGTCCATGATGGTGAGACTCAGTGTGGGGCATGGACATAGGTACACAGAAAGGTGAGGTCAGATTCATCATGGCTCCTCCCTCCTCCCTTGCCCTCAGCCCCCTCCTCTGCTCCCTGATTGTTCTTCTATTGTTATTCAATCCTCCCTTTTTTCCTTATTTTGGTCTTGATTCCACATTAGATTTGCTTTTTATCATGAGCCCATTTTATACAGTTATCAATATTACAGTGGAATTTTTGAGTTTATTGTTTGTTAGCTTTTGGAGTGATTATTTTGGCCACCAAAAATTTTAAATTTTGTAAAGTATGTGTATTTTAGTACTTCTGAGTTTCTTTCTTTATTTTAGATAATTTCACCCACTTGTAAGCTTTATACGTCATTTTCTCCATGTTCCTCTCAATTGTATTGGTTATTTTCAAGCTGAGTCTTTAAGTTCTTCAGATTTGGTGTAAGACATGTGAGCAAGGGGAAATTCTTTAATTCCTCTAGACAGGTACCCATTTATGCTAATCTTTTCAGAACCTTCCCATGTTTTTCATTCTAAATAGATATATAACCCTATCTTATTTTCAGTGTCTGTATATACGAAGGCAGAATTCCCCATTCATTTAACAAATAGTCCTTAAGCATCTGCACAATCTGAGGAAAATCTCTAATTATATTTTTTATGTCTGAGTCCCTGCCAATGTAATTAAAAATCCTCTTGATTACATCAAATTATCATTATTACACATGTTTTTCACATAAATTTTATTTAACACAGTTCATTTAAATCAGATTAATGCAGTTTTATTTCCCTCCTGTTCTTTTTTATTACACAAGTTTGCTTTTCTTTAATTTTATTCTAGATATTGTATGCACATACCACTGTGAAAACAGAAAAGTGAACAGAGCAGGTGAAGTTCACTCTTTGCATCTTGTCTCATGAGGTCAAAGATGACAGTACCTTGTACTAAACGTGCCCTGTGATGCCTCAGGGATAAGCCACATGCAGGATTTCATTCTCTGTAAAAGAATGACTTGTCATGGTGTGTGCAGGATTTTGTAGAATATGTTCTTAGGGGCCTTTTCCTGTTGACTGAGGACCACAACAGTGACCCAGAGGATGTCCACTGGGTTTGCCACCAGAGTTCCAAATAGAAAGCCTGGGAATAACACAGAAAGATGCCAACCCAGTCAGTGGAGAAAGGCCACCTTATCTACCACTATCCACAAAGTGACTAGGTGGTATTTGTCTTTCAGTGTTTGCAAATACCAATTGGTTTTCACTGTGGAGTCCAAAGAATGTTGATCTCACAGACGTGCAGAGAGCGGAGATTACCAGAGAGCAGGGAAAAGGGAGCAGGAATGCAGAAGAGTTGATAAAGGAGTGTAAAGTTCCAGCTGGGCAGCTGCTGTCCATTTTGGTGATCATTTTCACAGCAGAGTGTCTGTCGTTAACAAATATGAACCATGTATTCCAAAGTCACTGGGGGGAAGGTTTTTGAATATTCTCAGCACAATGTGGTGATTAGTATCTGGAGTAATGGATATGTTAATTACTCTCATTTGATCATTGCACAATGCATAAATGTTCTGAAATTCATGTGTTCCTTTAAATATGGACAATTACTGTCAACTAAAATGAAATGAAACATAAAATCCATTTAGATAAATCAATTTTCTTTTTTTTAGTTGTAGATGGACACAGTACCTTTATTCTACTTTTATGTGGTGCTGAGGATTGAACCCAGTGCCTCACCCATGCTAGGAATGTGCTTTTCCACTGAGCTATAGCCCCAGCCTAGAGATAAATCAATTTTAAATGGCACAAAACATCTCTTTATATTATATATAAAAATACACACATTTTGTGTTTTTTAAATTTTTTTCATTTCTTTGAACTTGTGTTTTCCCATTTAGATGTTCAATCTTCAACTATGTTGGTATCAAAAACACATTATCACATCTGTTTTAGAGAATGTATTGGCTCTTGTGTTATTTTGCTGGTCCTTAGTGGATATCACTGGTCTTGGGATGCAGACAGAGATGGGAAGGTCCTTCCTTCTCTACTGTTTCTCCAGGGGCACTTGGGCTTATTAGAGATCCACCCCCATTCAAACCACTTCATTGGCTCCCTGTTTACCATGGAGAATTTTTATGTTTCCTTGTTGTTGTTCTTGTTCTGCTGAGCTGGGGATGAAACCCAGGAGCAGTCCTCTATCCCTTCCTTTTCTTTTTCTTTCTCCTTCCTGTGTTGGTGCTGGGACCCAGGGCCTTGAACATGACTGGCAAGGATGCCACCACAGAGTTGCATCCCCAGCCTGTTTGATGTTTCTATAAACATAGGGTAGGAAATGGCCAAAGCAAAAAGGAGCTCTAAGATATCATGTGTATGGATTATTGAAAAACCAGTATCTCTGGGTACTACTCATCCAACCATTTGGAGGAAGATAAGTTAATACCAATACCTTTCCTGGTGTACTCCTTTCTAAGAGTGCCCTGGGCATGACAGAAACCCACTCTTAACATGGCTGTAGAAGACGGTAGCATGCAGCAGGATTTTAAGTGGTGTTCGTGTTTGTGTGTGTGCGTGCGTGCATGTGTGGGCTGTGTGCGCTCATGCACTTGTGTCTTTGTTTCTGAGCTCAATATATTGCAAAAGGTAACTCATAATACAGAGGCCAGAAGATAAAGCAACAGATTGAAATAACAAAGGGTTGAATTTCCATTCACAAGGCACCTTATTGACTAAATTAAAATGCAAATGCAATATACCAGAGTCTCCTTGTGTCCTGAGCATTCAGCAGAAATGGGGCACTGTGTGCTTCATTATTCTCTGACACCAGCTCATGTCCCTCTCTCACTAGTTTATTCTACTGGCCACAATGTCCCTGTTGACCTTGAACATCTGAAACAAGCACCTCCCTCAGGGACTTTGCAGTGGATTGAACCATTCCAGGCACACGCTTCTGCAGATATCTCTGTGGATTCTCCCCACTCTTCCTGGTTCTCTTTCCAACTGGCATCCTCTGCCTGTCTTTCCTGAACACCCAGCACAGAAGGTGACTCCTTCTCCATTGTCTTATCACACTGGGCTTTTGTTCGCCTGAGTACCTGCTATCTTCTAGCATGCCACATGCTTAAATTTGATTTGCTTCATCTCTTCCTCCTTCACTAGATAAAAAAAATTGTTTTTTAGCACTGATGAATCACTGCCTCGACAGTGCCTGGAACTGGATCTCCACCAAATGACATTCCTCCAATGCATGGGGAAAGATCAAATCCATCATCTCTGGAGGAAAGTCTGAGAGTGAGACAGGAATTCCAAATAAGAGAAGGCTAAGGGATCCCCAACGGACAGCAGACTCACACCAGAACTGAGGCATTGGTGTCTAACTGCAGAGTAGCAATGGCTGCATTCCTGTCAGGTCAGCATTAAACAGCTGTTGGGTCATGACTCTCTTTCTCTCTTTCTCTTGTTCTGTATTTCCAGTTATATCAAATGCATGGGGACAGAAAATGAACAGAAATTTCAGAATTCCTTCTTCTGGGATTTTCAGAGGACCCAGAACTGCAGGCCCTCATCTTTGAGCTCTTTCTCTTCATGTACCTGGTCACTGTGCTGGGGAACCTGCTCATCATCCTGGCCACCACCTCAGACTCCCACCTACACACACCCATGTACTTCTTCTTCTCCAACCTGTCATTTGTGGACGTCTCCTTCACCCCCACCACTGTCCCAAAGATGCTGGTGAACATCCAGACACAGAGCAAGGTCATTGGATATAAAACTTGCATCACTCAAATGCATTTTTTCCTGCTCTTTTCAATAGTAGACATCTTTCTGCTGACCATAATGGCTTATGACAGGTTTGTGGCCATTTGTCACCCCCTGCACTACATGATCTTTATGAAGCCACGGATTTGTGTCTTGGTGGTTCTGTTGTCCTGGTTTGTGAGTTTCTCACATGCATTGCTACAAAGCTTAATGGTGTTGTCACTGTCCTTCTGCACAGACTTGGAAATCCCCCACTTTTTCTGTGAACTTAACCAGGTCATCCACCTTGCCTGCTCTGACACTTTTCCTAATGACCTGGTGATATATTTTGCAACTGTGTTTCTGGCTGCTTGTCCCCTCACTGGCATCCTTTACTCCTACTCCAAGATAATGTCCTCCATCCATGCAATCCCATCAGCTCAGGTCAAGTACAAAGACTTCTCCACCTGGCTTCTCACCTCTCTGTGGTCTCTTTATTTTATTGTATGAGACTAGGTGTGTACCTCAGTTCTTCTGTGACCCAAAACTCACGTTCTACTGCAACAACCTCAGTGATGTACAGTGTGGTTACCCCCATGCTGAACCCCTTCATCTACAGTCTGAGGAATAAGGACATCAAGTGTGCTCTGAGGAGACTCTGTGAGACAGAAACTATGAAAGCATCAGTTGGGCTGAGACTGAAGATGTGCCTGTGATTGCAGGGCTCAGAGCCTCAGAGCCAGAACCTGGGTCCTCATCAGCAGGTGGAAACAGAACTTGCTCTTCTGTTTTATTCCCGGAGTTTCAGTTTCTTTATTTCAGTTTCTCCATACAATTATCTTTCAAATTTCCATTGATTGCACTTTCTGCCCTGGATGATGTCTGGTCTTCTTTACTGTGTCATTTTCCAACTCTTTGGAAGTTCTTTCTATCTTTGGAAATGCAAAAATTTTTAAATTCCCAAATAACCCAAATGACCTATTTTTAGGAATAATTTCATCTCAAGCAACACATATGGCATAATTTTTTATGTTTGACCAGATATAGTCATTATTTGTCTTAATGTGGGAAAGAATCTGCTTTGTCCTACTGAGCCTGTGTGTAATGTGAGGTGGATAAAGGCTTGGCAAGACCTCCTCACCTGTGTGTCTCAGCCCTTCCTGTGTGGCTCCTTCTATGCCCATTCAGACAACATAGCTTCACACCAGTCTGTCCCCCAGTTGGTCATGTGTTGCATGCTCAGGGTTGAGACCTGCCTCTGTCAACTTGAGGTCTACAGTGCCTGCTGCAGCCAGGGGAGTTAGGCCCCAGGGCATTGGCTCAGCATTTTCCCAGGAGGGTATTTAAACTCTAGGCAGCATTTCTACATGATAGCAAGGTGGGAATGGTGAAGAAATGAGAGGTGCCTGGGGGTCAGAGCAGTGGTTGTGGCTGTAGGAGAGAAACTCATGGTATCCTTGATTTGATAGAATTATATTTTGTGTTTGATTAGCCTGTTCTAGATGCACATGTCACTAGGGTTCAGTGTGATATTTCCCCACATGCATCTAGTGCATGATTTAAATCTAGCCTCCATTCATCCACCCATTTCCCATCTTTCAGCATCTCTGTTATGGTCCACACTTCATGAGAAGGAACATGAAGTGACTGCCTTTGTTTCTGGCTTATTCCTCCAGCATAATGAGCTCCAGGCCATCGATGGTACAACAAAGGCCAGCGCTCATTCCTCTCTGTGGCTGACTGGTATCCCATTGTGTGTGTCCCTCATTCTCTTCATCCCCTTATCTGATCATGGGCACTCACCTTGGGTCCAGATCTAGCCTCAGTGATTAATGCCCTTTCAGCACAGGCAGCAGGCATCGCTCTGGCTGCCCATGTCATTCCTGGTCATCAATGTCAGTGTCCTGGCTGTGATGTTCCACTGCGACTTTGCCCATCCTGGAAGCTGTGGAGAGGGCATGTGGCCATCTCTTGTCATGCCCTAAGGACTGAATGCTTGCCTACAATGACCTCATCGTAAATATCTAATGAAAATGATAAAAGAAGAAACTGAGTCCCTGAGCAAGCTATTTGCAGCAGCTCAATTCTATCATGTTCCCCTTTTCCCCTGGAACTCATGATTCCTCTTCAGTTTCCCCACATGACCAGATCCTCTTGTGGTGCATCCTATACTTCACGTGGCCCTTATCTTTTTCTAATCACAGCAGCTCAATAAGAAAGACCATAATCAAGCTGAGTGTGTGCCTGTTTCCACGGAGGTGAACAGCAGACCTCAACCAAGCCTGTTTTCCAGATCGATGTAAACAGTTGGCCAATGGAATAACAGACTTGGGTAAGGACAATGACATCCAGCCTTCCATTGTTATCACCTTCCTCTGTTGATAGGTTAAGGGAGAGGGCAGTGCAGATGGACCCCTGATCTAAAAATGAGGTTTTTACATAAGTGAACACATTCCACCTCCTCCTCCTGCACAAATGTGAACATGCCACACTGTTCAGGATCTTCCCACACTACCAGTTGCCCTGTCCAGATGACTTCACCAGTGACAGCTGAGTGCTTAGTTGCTGCCATCCTGAGCTTCTGCTCCTAGTGTACCTTCTTCCCTCATTTTCAGGTTTTCTACCCATCCTGAGCATTTCTTCAGCCTGAACTTTGTGCTAGGGCTTTTCCACTTGGAGGTTTCACCTCTTGGTGGCCTCCTGTCCTGTGGTACTGGCTGTGTTAGTCAGCTTTTCATCACTGGAACAACATCATAGAAAATCAACTAAGAATTTAATTGTATTCATGAATTTGGAGACTTTAGTCCAAAATGAGTTGACCTTGTGGCTTTGGGCTCATGGCCAGGATGCAGGTCATGAGGGATTGGGACAGGTGAACAGGAAGCTCTTCATCTTGTGGCCAGGAGTTGACAGAGCAAGAGTTGGGGTCCCTCAATCCCTTTCAAGAGCATCACCCCAATTACCTAGGATCCCCACCAGCTTCCCCTATTAAGACCCCCACTACCTCTTCATAGTACCAACTGAGAACCATGCTTTTAACCCCTTGGCCTTTAGAGGACACTTACACTGCAGCACTGGCCTTGGGTCCCTCAGGTCTGCAGTCACTCTGTCCTCCAGGACAATTGGATGACTTCAGTGACATGAACCATGGTCACCCTCATGCTGAATCCCTTTGCCTACCATCTAAGAAGGGTCATGCAGGGGTCCTGGGGAGACCCCTCAGCAAGATGGCCCTCCCAGTGAAGGACCAACACAGGGCTCTGCTGAGTGTCCTGTGCAGGACACTGAGGGCCAGAGAGCCTGCCTCCTCCTTCTGTCCTTGACTATTTCTGCTATTACATTTTTTTCTTATCCATTATTCATGACAGCAGAATGCATTTTGACACATAATACATAAATACAGAGTATTACTTCTCCTTCTTCTGGTTTTACATGATATAGAATCACCCAGTTGTGTAGTAATGTATCTACAGGGAGTAATGATGTCCAATTCATTCTACTATCCTTCCTACCCACATATCCCCTACCCTTTCTTCACTCTCCTCTGCCTAATTCAAGATACCTCTATTCTTCCATAGTCCACCACATTGTGAATAAGCATCCACATATCACAGAAAACATTTGACCTTTGGTTATGGGGAATTGGCTTACTTTGCTTAGCATGATATTCTCCAACTCCATCCATTTACCTCCAAATGCCATAATTTAATTCTTCTTTTAAGACTGATTAATATTCCACTGGGTATATATACCACAGTTTCCTTCTCCATTCATCTGTTAAGGGCACCTGAGTTAGTTCCATAGAATGGCTATTGTGAATCAACCCTTTACATGTTAAGGGAACTCTTTCCTGAGTCTTCACTTGGGGTCTTTCCTGCCCTACCTATTGTTCATTTTTATCTCTTACATCACCTTTTTTACTTTTTCTCCTGTCATTATTTCTTATGACTTCATGACAGTTATATGTCATTGGGATTCACATTGATGTAATTATATATGCTTGAAATGTAATTTGCTGCAATGATGTTCCCAACATTCTTTTTACTTTTCAATTAATCACGTGAATTTTGTGTGAATACAACTTGGCTATTTTTCAGTTATCTATGCTAATTAATAAAATCTTACAAATTTAATGCATATTCTCAAAGTGAGGCTGTGGCTCACTTTTGGCTTCTTTTGGAAATGTTCCCTGGAGACTTTGAGTTGATATAAAGTTAATTCACTCAAGGACTTTCTTTCTTTTAAATTTGATTCACTTTCATTTCAGTTTGTATTTTTTCAGTTTTTCTCCTCATGCACAGTATGGATTCCTTGATATTCAAGACTAGATCACATGCATGTTTGCTTCTGTGATCTGCAGTACAGTTCTTGTTAAGGTATTTATATCTGAATTTTTGTTGAAATTTGGACAGGGGATGGCTGTATAGAGTTTGAACCAGAAAAGTATAAATGGGTTAGTTTAAGAAGAGGTATTGAAGTGGGAAAATAATTATAATTAATTGACTTTGGATAATTAAATACCACTAGGAAATGAAGTCAGCATACAAAAATATCCCCAAAGTCCCCCACTGACTGTGGCATAATTCACAAAAGTTAATTTATGAATTGGCCTAGCTTCCTATGGATGGATGAATGGGAAAAAGAAAGTGTGTATGAATTGAAAATATTGTCATCAACAGGAACATGGATGGGACTGTACATTCTGTGATGTGAAATAAATCAGAAGACCAAGGCTGCGTATTCCCTCTGCTATGTGGAAGCTAAAGAAAAGTTGATGCAAAAATGTAATAGTGATTCCTGGAGTCTGGGAAGGATGGGAGGAAGGGAGGGATGAAGTGATATGAGACAACATTACCAAACACAGTGAGGCAGCCCAGCTTGGGGACCATGGTGTGCAGGATCTTGTTATATAGTTCATGAAGACCTGGGAGGGTGGAACTCAGAGACAGCAGAGAGGAAGAAATGATATGGGCAGGGAAATGGCAATCACCCTGACATCATCTGTGCACAGTGTACCGTGCTTGAAATATCATGCTGGAGCCATTAAAACCTACGATGCTAACATATTAATAAAAATTAAATGAAGTTTAAAACCTGACACTCTGTACTTACCAGTTCTGGGGAGTCACCAACCTGGTGTTGTCTCATGTAATGATGCCATTAGCTCCTTCATGAGGAGCAGGAGCTCATGGTAACTAGGCAACCAGCTGAGGTCACAGGTAGGATGGAGAGGCCCCACCCACTGCTATGGAAGCAGGCCCCTCTCTTAAGCTGGATGGTGAGTTGCCTAAGACGAGCTTTATGGTAATGATCATTAACATGTAAAGGAATCAGATGCCTTCAGATACAAACTCCTGCTGCCGGATTTCTCCCCAACAGAGAAGTGCTCTGTCTCTGGGTGTTGCATTCTTAGGAATGAAGCAGGCACCAAAGTAAGGTTTCTGAAGTTTCCCTTCATATTTACTGTGATTTTCTTTCTATGTTCATGAAATTGAGCACTTTTTCATGTTTATGAGTCAGTTGAATTGACTCTTCTAAATGCCTAGGTCATAAAATTAGATCATTTTCAGTGTTTTTAAAATTCTAATTGGTTTGAAACAATTTGCATATGACTTTGCTATGAGTTCAATTTCATGTTATTTGCATTTGAATTAAATATTATGTGCATATTTGAGGTTTACAGCATTGTATTATGGGATATAAATATATAAACAGTAAGATGTTACCATAGTAAGACAGTTTTCCTTAAAATACATTACATATTGTACCCCAGTGCTTTTTATCTTCTTAACAATGTTTTTAACATGAACATTTTTAAAAAATACTTGAAAAAAGACCTTATTGTATAAGCTTAGGAGATATGGTACAATAATTTGCTAATGAATATGATGTATAGTGATGAAACCAGGAAAGTTGATATTCACGTGCACTTAAACAGTTTGAAAACTTTTTGATTTGTGTAATAATTCTACATAGTTATGGGAAACAGTTTATTGTTTCAATATGTGTAAATAACAAGATGGCTGAAATGATTCCATCTCCATTATTACTGCTTGTCTGGAGAACTCCAGCTCCTCTGTCCTAGATGTTCTTGCCTACATTGGGTCATACTCTAGGGTAATCGTCCCATCAAGCTGTAGAAAAATAGATCTTACTCCTTTTATCTCCCTGTGTCCGGGAGATAAAAGTTTCCTTTTATCTGTCTCCTTCCTCCCATTGAACCCCTTCCTGACCTCTGGCAATCACAACCACATATATTTTAGTTACATTGTGAAAACTACATATGAGAATGAAGATGTGGAATTTTTCGTGTGCCTGCACCTTGTTTCATGAAAAATAATGTCCTGGCAGCATGTAGCACTTCAATGCACTGGAGACCATTGATCATATTCTCAGCTCTACTCATTTATTTCTTCCATTTCTTGCTAAGCATGTATCATCTTGGACTCTGTCCTCCAAATTCAATTGGTCATGATTATTCATGTTTAGGTAAGAATGGAACTTCATGTCTAAAAATCATCATCCAATCATCATTTCAAAATCCTTCTCTTGCCCATGGATTTTTGATGTTTATAATAGTTTTTAATTTGACTGACGTTGTTTGTAATAATTCTGTTTCAATAAGATATCTATTTTAGAGTTGCTTTAGTCAGTTATTTCACTGCTGTGACTAAAAGATCTGACCAGAACTGTTTTAGAGGAGGAAAAGATTATTTGATGGCTCTGGTTTCAGAAGTCTTACTCCACAGAAAGCTGGCTCCATTCCTTGGGGTTCGAGGTGAGACTGAACATCATGGTGGAAGAGTATGGTGGAAGGAAGAACCTCACATGGTGATCAGGAAATAGAGAACCCACTGGCCAGTTACAAATATGTACCCCAATGCCATGCCCAAATTCCCACCTTCTCCAGCCCCATGCTACCCACCTTCAGTTACCTGCTACTCAGTTATTTCCTATCAGGGAATTAATTCCCTGATTGGGTTAAGACTCTTCAAACCAATCATTTCTCCTCTGAACCTTCAAGAATTGTCTCACATGTGAGCATTTGGGGGACACCTCACATCCAAACCATAACAAGATTTAAGCTAATGTTACCATGTTTTGATAACCATGTTTTATGGTACATAATAAAAAGCAAGACAATACACATGTCACTCCCTCTAACATAAAATAGTCTTGCCCACTTTTTATTGGTGGGAAAAGTGACTAAGTTGCCTGTCCAATTTCTGTCTATACTTGGCTTTTTCCTTGATAACAGAACATGGAGTTAGTTAGAGCTGTCAATACACTCTGTCAAACACTTCAGTTGATGGGCTGCTGTGTGTACTTGCTTCTTCCCCTCTATGAACAGCTGTCAAAATCAGTGCTAAAAAGAACATTATGTTGTTACCTTCCAGTTGTTGAGATAGGAAACACAATATGTGTTTTATTTGGGGGCAGAAAGTTCTGTCCAGAGCAAATAGACAAGAGAAATAAGAATATGTAAATTGGAATGCAGGATGTCACTTTATCTATTTGCAGATAAACAGTTTTTTTACAGTTTACATTCAGTGGACACACAATTTCATATACTTATGGCATACACTAATAAATTGAAAGGAATATATGCAGTGCTCATATCAGGGTTATTAGCATTCCCATCTCCTCAAATGGGTATTGTTTCATTACTTGTGGAGCCTGAATGTCTATTGAGCAACTGCTACATCTAGCCATGTGGGTGCAGCCAGTTGTGTCCACAATAACCCAAAGGATCACCAGCCTCTGTTAAAATCACCATACCCTCACAATTGGAAAACCTGGAAGAAATAGATGAATTCCTGGACAAGAAGAACCTGGACGCATGCCACCTACAGATATTGAAACATCATTAATAGAAAACCCAAACTATTAATGAATGAAAAGTTGAATCTGTAGAAATCTCTGCTGTGGGTGGTGGCCTCTCACAGTGCTGCAGCCCAGGTGCATTGCCCTGCAAGATCATGGTTGCTGACTCCTATATATAGGGCATTTCTGGACCCATTTGATGCCCCAAGAGGCCTATCTGGTGTCACTTGGAGCTTAGTTAATGTGGAACATATTCACACTAGATGAGGTGGATTTGATCTGGATTGATATGGTTTCCATATGGAGCTGAACGTATTGTACCAGGTGATTTCCTCTGAATGGTAAAATATGCCTTGTTTCTCATGCCTACTTCATACAGTGGGTGGGATCTCTAGGTACTTCTAAGCTACTATATGCAGATGTCAGGTGATGAATCCATTTGACCACCTAAGTTCAGAACTGAGCTTGATGGAGGATTCTTGGTAGAAAAGGCCTCAACATACCTACACTCGACTCTCACACTGGACCTTAGCTGTAATACTCCGAGAGCAGACCACCTACCAGGACATCAAAATCAAGTGGGAGGTAGCTACAAATGCATCGTCTCTGGGCCACCCTGGACCTGTGGAATCAGAATCTGCATCTGAACAATGTTCCCAAGAAATTCATATATTCCAGGGAGGCTGTACATGTTCTGGCCTAGAACAGACTTTCACAACATCACACTGCTGTTTCTGTAGATAACTCTGTACTGAGGGCTGTCCTTTGACTTATAGGATGTTGAGCAGCATTTCTGGACTCAACCCACTAGATACCCATAGTACTACCCACTTGGGATAAGCAGAATTCTCCAGTTATTTCCTAGTGTCCATTAGAGACACAATTGTCCCTGGATAAGCCCACATGCATAGAGAAGGAGAATTAGAAACATCTCAGTGGAGATCCAGTGAAAGCCATTGCAGTTCACCTGGTTCATCACTTTGGTTGATTGATTATCTTTCTGTGGTTCACATCTACAAAGAGAAGCATGAGGGGTATTGACTCTGAAGAACAGAATTTAATGTTTTTTGGCTGTTAGCCTACTAAGAGATGGGACTTGCCGTTTTTCCCAGGCTGATCCTGAATGCTGGCCTCTAGTGAATCCTCCAGCTTCAGCCTCCTAAGTAGATCAAGCACAGGTGCATGTGTGTTGAGGTTTTCACAAAATGTGAGCAATAATATGTAAATGTGAAGAATATATGTATAAGGTACTGATCACAGGGCAACATACATAAAAAGACCTGAAAATATTACTTAAATTGCTAGATGTGTCATAAATCAAGGACTAAATAATGGTTCTTTACATGTGTTGTAAGAATGAAAATCCTAAATGTTTTGGGAAAGTGTCATGAAACCAAGGAATGTAGGGGTGCTATTCTAATCAAGGGTCACAGTTCACCCTCTTTTTGAAGAGCAAATAGCAATTTCCTGGCATCATCAGGGGCTGTGTCTCCAACACATGCAGGGCTTTGGAGATCCAAGATGTATAATCCGAGCAGGTTCCTCAGTGTCAGGCTTGGGAGGAAATTTTAAATCGGGTCTGGGAGGTTAGTGCTCTGGAAAGCAGAAGTGAATAAAGAAGAAGTAATAAATAATGGATTTCCCTGGCTTTTCACCTGGTCTCTTGGGAACAGAGAATCTGCAGGTAAAAAGAAATGTTTCTTTTTGTGTAGAATTATGTCCCACAGAGGAAGGAGGGACCCAAGGGTTGGAGTAAAAAGAGAAAGATCTAATTGGAAATCTCAGGAGCTGTGTGTATCTGCTCTGCTATGGTCTCTCAGAACCTTGGACTTGGGCTGGACATGATCTGATTGGTCTTTCTCAGGTCCAAAGTCTGGCTCAGAAACCAATGCTTGATTCATTCCTGCTGTCTTGTCTGGGGCTTCAGTCTCCATCTCAACTATTCAGAGACAAATTTGGATTTCCACATACAGTCCTCCTTCTCAGAGTTTCATCCAGGTCAGTATGAGATGCTGCAGGTCATGCAAGAGAGGTTCAGAGAATGGATGCCAAGGATGTTCAACTGAGGTCATTGGAGGGAAACCTGCCTTGCCCTGAGCTGAGAGATGGCAGTTTGCAGTTGTTTGCTTTCTTGATTTATTGAAATAATTAATATATTCATTTATGATGCTAGTAAGGAAGTTTCAATTGAACTTGTATTGCAGGGTCATTGCTGTCATTGCATAGAATCAAATAAAATTAGAAGAGAGTATGGCAGGGTTAATTCATTTTAGTGAAAATAGACACATGTTTTCCAGAATCTTTGAAAACAAGGGGTGTAGAAAATGGGAACTTAGCCATGGATGGATACATTTAAATGAGGGCATTTTATTTTCATTTCTAAGATGGGCCATGTTTGCGTATGCCATCATGCCAATGGATGACTTGCAGACCTTACCAGGCAACAACAGTCCATGTGTCAATCATACTGCAGTGTCTCCTTTCATGTTGTGGTGTGTTCACCTTGAAAAAGCTCTTCTATAGGTGAAAGGGGCCACAATCTCGAGTTTTGTTTTGCAATTATTTCTTCAGACAGGGTATTAAATATATCTTGAATTTGTAAGATATATCCTTTAAGTCTTTGCAAATTTCTATGAGAATGCTTTTGTGTGGAGGGTACAGAATGGTTTCATTCCTGGTATTTATTCCATTCTTTCAAACATGAGGATGGGAGTTACACCACTTGGTGTTTGCCATTTTGCTCTGCAATTTACATTAACATGTATTCAGGGGGAATGTGAGAAAGTTTACAAATCCTTTGTTTTCTGATGCATTAGCAAGCTGTTCTATCTCTCATTCCTTTGAAAGTGTAGAGTTCTACATCATTCAAACAAATAAATCACCCTTTACATGTGTTTCAGATTTGCATTTCCATCTCCATTATCCACCGTTGTTCTTGTTGCATTTTGTGACTGGATCCATTTCTCAGTGTCACATCATCTCCAGCATTGCTTGGTTGGCATTGTTTATCATTTCATCAAGACCACCTTCCTCTTTCATTAGCAAATTTGACTCCTTCTGATTTATGCAAGATGAAATCACAGCCCAGATACTGCTTCTTCCTCGCATTCTAAAATGCTCACTCATGTTCTGCAATGGCCTCTCAGTATTGAATTAGTGCCTCACGCTGCTGACCTTCAGCTGTCCCCACTTTGGGCCATTATCCAAGATAGTGTTAGAGTTCGATTCTGCATAATTGCAGAGTCCTTCTGAAGACCCTGCCCTTCCTGAGCTCTCACAGTGCTATCTTTGCT
>JAJEJO010003157.1:53983-66180 GCA_020662805.1 Glaucomys volans
GTTGTTCAGCTTCTCCGACACCATCTCTCATCCCTCTCCCTATTTTCTAAAATGAAATTTAATATTTTGCCTCTTGCCTCACTTAATTCTCATGAGATCCTTATGAACTGAGCACATTTATTTTCACAGTCTACTACTAGAGTACCTGGGCCTGGACTCAGAGCATTCAACCATCACTGTGCACAACAGCACATTGAATCAGTGGGGTTCAGATCTTTGAGCTCAGTCACTTGCTCCAAGCTTTTATCTTACAAGCTATACTTATGTCTCCTCTTAGAAAACATACAATTACATCTTGTGGGACAGCCTACCAAAGAAAATTAGGGTGCAGATGCCACCCCCTGCATTATATGGCCATCATGAACCCCAGAGTCTGTGTGGTGATGGTTCTGGTGTCCTGGATCATCAGTGTACTTCACTCCTTGTTAAACAGCTTGGTAGTGTTGTGAATGTCCTTCTGCACAGACCCTGAGATCCTCCACTTTTTCTATGAACTTTACCAGGTGGTCCACTGTGCCTGCTCTGACTCTTCTCTTAATGACATGGTGATGTATTTTTCAGCTGTGCTGCTGGCTACTTGTCCCCTCATCAGCCTTCTTTACTCCTACTCCAAGATAGTGTTCTCCATCCATGCAGTCTCATCAGCTCAGGGAAAGTACAAAGCCTTCTCCACCTGTTCTTCTCACCTCTCCATGGTCACTTTATTTTATTGCACAATCCAGGGTGTGTACCTCAGTTCTGCTGTGACCCAACATTCACACTCACATACTATAGCCTCTGTGATGTACAGTGTGGTCACCCCCATGGTGAACCCCTTCATGTACAGTCTGAGGAATAAGGACATCAAGAGCACTCTGAGAATATTATTTTGCAGGGAAAATGTAAATGTCCATTGGGTACACCTCTGTGATTTCAGAACTCACTCAGACCCTGATCCTTGACTGCATTGATCAGATTGTCAGAATTTAATATACTCCTATTTATTTATTAAAATTGTTGTTTCTATGTTTGCAATTCAAGAAATTTTCTTCATCAGGCTTTGGGCTCTCACTGATATCTAACATATTTATATTCTTCTCAGGTTTTCCTTCTTGGTTCATACATATTTGGAAATTTCATTTTATGCCATAGATAATTATGGTTTAGATAGTAGGTGTCTTCCAATAGATCACATTAGGAAATAGTTAGAGGTGAAATGATTGCACTGTGAGAACTTGAACCTAGTCTTCATTTTAACTCACTTGAATGGGTTAAGTGGGTGATAACTCTAGGCAGGTAAAGTGTGGCTACAGGAGGAGGGTCCCTGGGGGTGTGCCTTTGGTGTATATATTGTTCCTGGTCTGCAGTGTCTCTTTGCTTCCTGGTGCCTAGTTCCTGAGCTGCTTTCCTCTGCCACCCCCTTCTTTTTCATTTTTTATTTTACAGACTTCATTTTTATTCATTGTACACCCCCTTCTTCCATGATGTTCTTCCTCACCTCAGGACCTAAGGAATGGAGCTGGCTGTCCATAGACTGAGACCTCTGAAACAGAGAATGTCAAATAAATCTCTCCCTTCTTAAAATTGTCACTTAAAATTGTCACCTTTGGTCATTGAAAAAACTGACTAACACAGATCAGCCCATACTATTAAAAATATATTTTCTCAAGGACATGTATATTGTACTAACTAATTCTTTGGTGTTTGTTTTAATTTTATATATGAATTTCTTACTCCTATAGAGAATATTGCTTTTGGTAACTAAGGCCCTTTATGTAATTTTGTAGTAGAAATGGCGATTTTTCCTTTGAAGGTATCTAGCTTTATACTTCTTCAGATTATGTAGACGTTAGTATCTCAGCACATTTTGTAAATGGTCTTCAGATGTTATTCTCGGTAGGATCATGTTTCTTTTTTTTAGCTTATATTCGATAGCACTCTCATCACCTGTTAAAAGTACTTATCAAAGATATGTCTCCACCTGGAGTCTATGTGACAAGACAATTTGGTTTACATCCAGGTCTTTAAAATTATCTTTATTTTGTAAAAGTTAATGTTCACATTACAGGAAAGCAAAACAGAAGAAGCAAAGAGGAAAGTTGTCCCATCCCAAGCATCTTGGTGACTTCTAGGTCCTGGGCACACACGGCCTCCCACAGGGTGTGACTGAGGTGGGAGTGTGTGTCATACTTTCCTACACATTGTAAATGTTGGCCAGTTCAAAGTCCCACAGCTCTCTGAGTACTTCCAGAGGAGATAACTGAAATATAATGAGGTGGATTTTTTGTCTTGCATTGTGCCATCAGGTAAAGGGTGTCATTGTCATTCTGAGCATTAACTCATTTAACACAGGCAGGATTGTGTTTTGTGCAGAAGCAGGTTATTCATTGGAGTTAAGGATGTAGCATCTTTTGTGTTTAATTAATGAATTATTCACCTGTTTCTGCTTGAAAACATGCAGTGTTGCCTACACATATGCCTCCTGCCATTGTGCTAGATTTCATTTTACAAATATCATGACCATTAAAGGAGCCATGAATGAACAGTGTCACTCTCAGCCACTGCAGATCCTTCTCATGCTGGGCCTGCAGTTCTCACCATCACGGAATGACTTACAGAGAGTCTCTGCTCCTGCCCAGTCATGTGATTCAGAGTCCCAGGTCCTACTGCACACACCTTCAGGCCTTCCAACCTACCTGCTTGCCTGGAAGGGAACTTCAGTGTACACACTATTTACAATTACCTGAAGTGAACTTGGGAAGCAGAGCAATCAGGAATGCTCTTCTTAAACATCAGAAGAAATGCTGAAATGAGAAGCAGTGGGCTGCTCACTTGGCTTGCATTCTGTGCTATTTATCTCTCAGTTGTCCTCTGCTGCACACCCTCCCATCCTGAAACCAGACTGTATCTCCAATGCCACTGAGAGGATATGGAGGCTACAGGAGGAGAGGCATCCTGAGCCTTCCTGGCCTCCTGAGCCTCATCAGCTGAGTCTCTGCATCGAGATTCAGGGTCTCAGCCATAAGGTCATGTGAGGCCGTGGGGCTCTGTTGCCTTGAACCAATTTATGGCCATTTTAAGACATGGCTAATGGGGTTATTTCCTTATTGCTGAGAACAATCCAGACCAAGGAATGATGGCTACCTCACAACAGTGGTTTGTGAGCCCAGGTTTCATGGCATCTTCTCTCACACCAGATATCCATGTGAAAACAATGATCAAATAGGTGAAATGAGTGGGCCGAAGTCCTAACTCAGCCAGGTTTCCTCGCTGGAATGTCAGAACCTATCTGTGCATTCTCAGTCTGTTAAAATCCATGTCTCAAATTTTCTGTGCAAGACCTTTCCTTCATAAAGTGAATTTGGACAGATTTTATTCCAGTTTTTGATTGCTTGGCTTCAAAAAGAATGTTGTGTTTCTACCCATTTCTGTTTGACTTTTTAAAATGTTTGTATACAGGCATTTATGGGGAGAGTGTGAGCAGTGCTGTGCTCTGTGTGAACTCTGCCATTGGCTGGGATGTAGCTTAGTGACAGAGGGAACATTTGGCAGGCTCAAGCCCTGGGATCAGGTCCTGTCCTGACACATGCCTATCAGTGAATTAAATACAGTTTCCTCTTCCTCATTAGTTTTTAATTTTTTCCTGATGAGCTATTAGAGTAATATTGTTCTCTTGCAAACTGGTGAGAGTAGTTCTTGTGGCAGTGGTAACTGATTCATCACCCCTACTAGGACTCAGAGGCCAGGACTCAATGAAGGAAAGTTTCCTTTCAATTCACAGGACATGAATGTGACAAAATTAAGCAAGTGCAAGAAGCACACAGTGTCCAAGATGGACACCTTGTGTCTTGAGATTTCAGCAGCAACAGGGAGGCCACTTCAGCCCTCAACCTTCTCTGACCTCATGGCTCATCACTCCTCCTGTTCCTCATTCCCCTGGACACTCAGGCTTCCTTTTAGACCTGAGTCTTTAAACCAAGGAGCTGCCTCCGGGCCTTTGCTCTGCTGTTCCACCTGCAAGGACCACACTTCACCAGACAACCTTGTCTCTCTCCTGCCCTCTGTACCTACTGAGGTCTCTGTTCAAATGTCACCTTGTTAACTCTCTTTGGGCACATTCCTGTCCAGGTTCCTGGTCTCTGTGGTTGCAAACACACCCATGGAGTTCCACCTCTACTTACCCTTGTGCTTCTTTTTCTCCTACTAGTGTTTTTTCTGATATGTGTTGGTTCCATCACCTTCCAGAGATGTTGGAGAGTGTAGACACACAGAGCAAAGTCATAGATGGGAAGGTTGCAGCACCCACATGTACTTTCTCATAGGCTGTTCAGGGTTATTTAACTCCCTGCCTTTAGGAAAGGATTAGATCATGAGGGATCTCACTAATCAGTGGATTAATCCATTTGGTGGATTAGTAATTTAAATGGATTATTGGATGGTGCTAGAAACAGCAGTAGGTGGGGGCCTAGTGGGAGGAAGTGCATGACTGGGGGAGATGAATGCAGACTATAGTTTGTCCCTGACCCTCCTTCTCTCTGCTTCTGACTGCCATGAGCTGAACAGCTTTGCTCTGCCACTCCCTTCTACCATGATGTTCTGTCTTACCTGACCCAGTGGGGACAGCCCACCATGAGCAATTAGTATGTGTAAATTAAAAAGCTACATACAATGTAACCCATCACATCATGAAACTGAAGATGTAAAGTCTATGATCATATGAATACATTCAAAAAATTATCTGAAAATTCCAATATTTGTTTATGAAAAAAGCCAGGAAATGAGAAATATAGACGAATATCCTCAAGTTTATCAACCTATAAAAGAACCCACATCTTAAGAGTGAGAGACTGGGTCATTTTTCACTAAAATGAAGGCAAGGATGTATTTTTTATTTTTTATTTTATAATGGAAGTAGTAGATAATATAGTAAAAGAAGAAAAGCTTATCTTGGGCTCCCAGCTTCAGAGGTTTCAGTCCACAGATGGCCTACAATATTGCTCTGGGCCTGAGATGAGACAGAATGTCGTGGCAGAAGGGCATGGTGGAGGAAAGCAGCTCAGGACATGCACCAGGAAACAGAAGGAGAGTCTGACCATCAGGAACAAAATATAAACCCCAAAGCCATGTTCCCAGTGACCTACCTTCTCCAACCACCCAGTTCATCCCTCTCAGTGAACTAATCCACTGATGAGGTTACTTCTCCGATAATTTAATGATTTGGCCTCTGAATGCTCTTTCCTTGTCTCACATACAACTTGAAAACACGTGTCTTCATTTCCATAGACATGGAGTAGTTCTCCATTTAGAGTTTTGCTTTTGTTTTCCACTAGAGTTTTGTAGCTTCTATCATGTGAACTTTGAAAATATATCACTACATTGACACCAAGTTGTTTCATTTGGAGGTGGTAATATATTAAGTCTAGGTGCCTTTTTTCTAAAACCTGTTCTTGTCCCCAAAGGCAGGGGCATGCACACAGGCCTGTGCATACCATATGCACACACACCATACCACAGATGCATATAGCACACTCTGGACTTTTCCCTTTTACACCCTTGATCCTGAAATGGATGTGGTCTGTTGAATCCTGTGATAACTTCAAGGCACTTTTCCTATTACAAAATATTAGCTTCACTTTAGTGACAGTAATCTCTTCAACAAGCACACCTTCCTTGTCACCAATATTACCCACACATTTCTAGCTAAACTGCAAGCTCTCCAAATCTTTCTTGTGTTATTTTTACTCCTGAATCTCACATTAAATGTGGTTAAAGCTGATCAACAATACCCATGTCATCACCCGAATGCTGTACTCTCTTGAAATTTTCTCTGCCAGATTAATTAGTCCTTTAGTTTTAAATTCAGCCTCCCACAAAGCCTTTGGACTTGAGGGAAATATTGACAAATTCTTTGTCAGAATATAATAAAAGTGACTTCTAATTCAATTGATGACAAGAGTCCTCATTCCCCTTTGAAACCTCTGGAGCACAGTTCTTAATATTTGTATTCTTATAAGCATTCTGGTTTGTGAGCTCCCACCAAATCACCCATAAAGCTCCACTTTTGGTATTCATAGACTTCTCTACTTGCATTTCCAAACCTTTCCAAATTTCTCCTGAAAATTATTTCATTGCTGTGACCAAAATATGTGACAAGAACAACTTAGAGTAGAAAAAATTCATTTGGGATCATGGTTTCAGAGGCTCAGCCAACCCCATCATTATAGGCCCAAGGTGAGGCAGAACATCATGAGGGCAGGGAATGGTGGATGAAGCTGCTTGCCTCATGGTAGCCAAGAAGTAGAGAGAGAGGGTGGAAGGAGCCAGGGGCACAATGCATAATCCCCATGGGCACTTCCCCAAGACCCAGTTCTTCCAGTCCTACCCCACCTGCCTACATTGCTACCCAAAAGAACAATTCTTTAACATTATAATTCCCTAAAATGGATTAACCCACTGTTTAGGTTATACATCTCAATCTAGTCATTTCATCTCTGGGCACAGGAGTGTTTGGGGAACACCTCAAATTCAACCCATAACAGGAACATATCAGAAATTTGGTTACAGAGGGTAGGAAAAGATTGGGAGAGAGGAACAGGCAAATGTTGAACCAAAACTACCAAATTTCAATAAGATGAGAGATATAAGTTTTAGTGACCTGCTACTGCCCTGCATGGTGACCACAGTTAATAACATTTTGTTGTATATTTAAAAATTCCTGAAATAGACTTGTAACATGGGGTCCGTCTAGGTGCCCATCAACAGATGAATGGATGAAGAGAATATGGCATATTTAACAATGGGAGTATTTTGAAGGCACAAAGAAGAAAATTCTGCCATTTGCAGCAAAATGAATAGAACTGGAGAACAGTCAGAAATAGAAAGAGAGGCAAAGCTTCTACCCTTTTATATATGTCAAAACTAAAAAAACAAAAATGAGCTGCAAGTAGAAGAGGGTTTTCTAGCACTTGGGAAGGGGGCTCAGGAGGGTAAGTGAGGGTAGAATAATGAATGGACATGGTCAGTGCACAATGTGCACATGTGGAAATATCACGGTGAATGCCATTAATTTATACAATTAATGTGTGTTCATAATAATATTTAATGGATTATAATAGATTTTTCATGTTCTCATCACACAAAATGATATACACTGGTGAGGTAATGGAACTGTTAGTTAACTAGGTTGAGTCTTTGTACAATGTATATATAGATCAAAGCATCATATTGTACCCCCACACACATAATTTTTAATTAAAAATTTAAAAAAATTTAAAAAGAATGACAGTAAACAAAATTTGATATGACATTAAAAGTAACTGAAACAAGATGTAAAATATCAATAATCTAATGATAACACAAGTTAGTAATTAAATTGGCAGTACCTGGTAAAAAACATAATACAGCATTTTCCTAAAAGTTGAATCACTAACAGATACTCACTATTTGTTGAATGAATCAGGAGTAAAGTCTCAGGGCTTCTAGAAACTTAATGGAGATGATGTTGTGTTTCAATTTAGTTGGGGAAATGGTAGAAGCTGAGTAACCTTATCCTAAATACCTGAAGTCAGAAGGGTTGCAGGTTTGGGACTTTTTCTGAATTTGGAATATTTGCACATGTATGATGAGATACCTTGGGAATGGGACACAATCTAAGCATGAAATTCATTTATGTTTCATACCGTAAGGCTATATGACAATACTTTGGTTTTGTCCAAAATGTGCAGAGTTTTTATTGCATGCTTTTCAAATTAAGAATTGGAGTTTTTAAAACCAATTTTAATGTCTGCTCTTAGGTTCATTTGTTATTTCTGAATGTGTGAACGTTGACAAACTTGGTTTAATCAAATGCATCATCAGGTTCTGTCCTGTTTCTCTCATTACCTCTCATTCAGCAGCACCTTAGAAAGTCTCTTCTATCAACTAGTGCAAAGTCTAATTGTTTAAATGACTGCAAAACAGTTTATGGTACGGCTTAACATTTACAATTCTGACAGTCTATGATATTGTTCTTCATTAAACCACTATGTTACATTAGATCTAGAAAGATTTCTACAAAGGTGTTTGGGTATTGGTTATTTAAAATTGTGGTTTTAGTTCCCTCAGGCAGACTGTGAAATGGCTGGAGATGGCTTTGACTGAGACACCAGGAGGGGTGGGGATGGGATGAGGCCTGGAACATCAAGGCCCCTTGATGAAAAGGGCCCTTGAGAAAGCTGAGTTAAAGGCTACCTGCACTTTTAGTGTGGACAGCTGCATTTAGATCTTTTTCCCAGCCATTGTAACTCTTCCCATTTCCAGAAACATTAGAGCATCCATTTTCCCACCTGTTTGAAACTTCCAACCCCATCCATCTGATAGCTCCTCATGTTTTTCCCATGTAAATGGATATGCAATATGCATGAGATTCCCTGTTATGTCCTGAGATTCAGTTACAGGTGGTTTGTACATAAATTAATGGCAACTTTGTGGATTGCTCTTCTGATGCATCCCCTTATTTTTCAGTTGAAATAAAAAGAAAAATAATTGCATACTATATTAACTAGCGGAAATAAAACTGAAGACTCTCAAATTTAATTTAAAAGAACAATGAAAACAAAAACAAAAAACTTTTTAAAATTTTATTCAGTTAAATGTGTGTCGATTTTCTTAATTCTCAGTTTCTTACCTTAAGGAAAATAAATTCCCCACCCTTAGATTTTGTATGCAGTCCTCCTGGATGTTTATCTGAAACACATTGCGTACATTTACGCTGATTTCTTTAATTTCTCTGATTTTTTGGTAAGATTTGTGAGCTGGGGGGCCATATTCATTTTCTTCCAGACACACAGTGCTATAGTTTATATAAGTGTCCCCCAAAAGCTCATTTTTGAGACAATGCAAGAAAGTTTAGAGGTGAAATGATTAGGGTGTGAGAGCTTCAACCCACTTAGTGAATTAATCCCCTGATAGGGATTACCTGAGTGGTGATTGTGAGCAGGTGGCATGTGGCAGGAGGAGGTAGATCCCTGGGGGCATGCCTGTGGGGTTTATAATTTGTCTTTCTTGAGTAGAGCTCTCTGCTCTCTGATTATTCTGACCTGCTTTCTCCACCACACTCTTCTGTCATGATGTTATGCCTCACCTCAAGCCCCAAGGAATGGAGTCAGCCATGTCCAGACTGAGACCTCTGAAACCCTGAGTCCCCAAATAAACTTCTCTCCTTAAAATTGTTCTTGTCAGGTCCTTTGGTCAGAGCAGCAGAAAGTTGACTGAAACACAGCCACTTATGCCACCTATTATTTAAATTTCAGGCTTTTCCAAATATTATCTTGCCATTTAATAAATTTCCAAACATGCAGAAACATAATTCCTGATTCAACAAATAAAATTCTAGGAATATAATTCTAGGAACACTTTATATGTATATGTGTGTGTATATATATGTGTGTGTGTAAATACATACATATACACACAGACATACCTAAGTATGTAACAATATAATTATGAACCCATGCATACAAAATATAAATGTTATAAATTTAAAATATAAAATTATTGCTATTTTTTATTTTCATTCACGTTTAATACTTCTTTTAATTTTGTTTGTTACAGTTGTTTTGAAACCAAGGTATTTTACATGGTTCTATTACCTTATAATTTTTATTTGAAAACTTCCTCCTTCAAAAGGAACCCTATTATGATGCATAGCTATAATGCACTGACAAAAACATTAAAAAAATTCTCTGATTCAGCAAACTTTTCTAAATTATGCACATGTATCCACATGTCAATGTGAAAATAGAAAGGTGAAGACAGCAGATCAAAGTCCCTGCTCCTTTGTCCCCTGCATTACAATGGCACAGGGTATAGGCAGATAGATGTGTGTGTCATGGTGTCCTCATGGATAAGACTTATGGAGAGCATTATGCCTGTGGAAGGTTCTAGCAGGAGCACATATTTGAAACATGTGTTTCTTGACACTCCAAAAATTCCTTACTTTTTCTTTTGCCTGATGTGTATTTTATTTCTTCTTTTTAGATATACATGACAGCAGAGTGAATTTTGATAAATTATAAATGCATGTGTTATACCTTCCCATGCCTGTCATTGTCCATGGTGTGCAGTTACACCTGTTGTGTGTTCATATGTGAACATAGGATCCACCATTTGACCCAGTTATCCTATTTCTCCGCATATACCAAAGGAGTTAAAATCAGCACACTGTAGTGACACAGCCAACGTGTTTTGACCTCTTGTTTTGCTGGGCATCGAGAAGACATGATGGGAACTGTAATACTGCCAAACAAATGCTGCCAGACTGTTCCTTCCTCACAGTCTCCTGGGGACCCCAGGCTGATTAGAACTTCCCCTCCAGGTCCAGTTGCCATCCACCTCTGTTTGTTCAGCATATATTTGTTTGCTTGTTTCTTTTAACACAGAGCAGATAATGGCTATAGCAAAAGAGAGCCCCATCGTTATCTGTGATGGAGAATTGACAGCCAGGAGTTTCTGATGACCAGTTCTGCATTCCTTCAGGCAAGTTCACCTGATGCTGAGAGCTCTTTCTGTTCTTAATATGTGACTGGGAGTGAGAAGAGCTGTGTGTAGAGGGCTGTGTGTGTTGTGTGGAGGGGTGCACTTTTAGGGATGAGGGCAGATTTCCGAGAAGGGGTGCCTGGGCACAGTATGCAGACTGTCCCCAAGGAGTCATAGTTCCACATGCTATTTCTTTGACCTTACAGAGGTGTAAGGAGATGTGCCTTCTGAAGAAACTGTATCTGAATTTTAAATTGAGGTCCTTACCCAGGCCAGTGAGATGCTATGTGATAATCTCCTGATGATGAGAACAGACAGCAAGCTCCCTCTCAGGCCCAGAATTGCAAGGGTTTGCAAGGGCTCAGGACTGCACAGAGACTCGAGTGACTGTGTCCCTAAGCTGGGATGATCTGTACATTAGGGACAGTCATGGCACCTTCAATTTATGATATTTTCTACTTATAATAAGTTTATCAGGACATAACATAAATCATGGAATACTGAATCATGGAAGCTCTTCTGTATTCCTAAAGGGAATTCGTCTTCCAGGGTCCATAACTTGGAATAATAGGTGAAAGGAAAAGAGAATTGACTTCAACTGAAGGCAATTTTTTGGAGACAACTAAATGAAGAGCAAATGCAGAAACAGTGGGTGGAGGGAGGCCTTCTGTCCTGATGTCTCAGTGGCAACGTGTCACTGCTGCTTCTATGCTTAGCATATAATTTAATGGACACATCACACTGGTACATATTTCTGGGTGCAGTAGGACAACTTGGCTCATGTGTCCAATGTGTAGCGAGGAAATGAGGGTGATTGGCACTTTCATCTCCTAAGCATTTGTCAATATTGTTTGCTGGGAAACTTTGAAACCTTCTTTTCCAACTTTTTTTAAATACATATTGGGGTAGGATATATTACACTACCATGTAATAATAAAACAGCAGAAGGAATTCCTCCTATCTAACTGTGTTTTGGTCCCTGTCATTTAATCTGTGCCTGTCCTGTGCCCTATCCGCCCAGGCTCCAGTGACCATAAAGCAACCCTTTTCTTCTATGAGACCCATTCTCTTTAGCCTCCACACATGGATGAGGAAAGAGACATTTGCTTTTCTGTGCTTGGCATGTTTCTCTTAATGTCCTCCAGTTCCATCCATGATCCTGTAAATGACAAGATTACATTCTTTCTAAGGCTGAATAATATTCCCTCTCTACCTATACCACATTCTCTTCATTCATCCAAAGATGGGCACCTAATTTGATTCTATATCTTAATGATTATGCACAGTTCCACAATGTAAAGGGATGCAGAGATTTCTTCACTCTCTGATTTCATTTCCTGTGGATAGGCACCTAGCAATCTTCAACACTTTGTAACACTGACTCTTAAAAGTCTCTGTCTTTCTACCGAAAAAAATAAATTAAGATCTTATTATGCATAATATATAATGTTTACTACTATTACCACAGTTTACAACTTAAAGAATATGAGACTCAGAGCATTTATCTATTATTGTATATGAGAACAAAAAACTTAATTAGTAGGCTGGAATTTTGGTGACCCACCATGTTACTGTCAGCCCTGTGATCATAAGGGCTACTCTTGCTGCCTCTTTATTTTATATATTTTTACATCTTATAAGATCAACTCCAAAGGAAACAATTATGGTCAGATGTAATGAAAATGAGAAACTTCTTTATCTTA
>JAJEJO010003157.1:66190-91186 GCA_020662805.1 Glaucomys volans
TTAAGATGGACCAGATGGAACAAGGAAATGGTACTGATATTTCAGAATTTCCACTTCTGGGATTCTCAGAGGAACCTTGGTTGCAGCCCTTTCTCTTTGGGCTTTTCCTATCCATGTATCTGATCACCACATTTGAAAACCTGCTCATCATCCTGGCCATCACCTTGGATTCCCACCTGCACACACCCATGTACTTCTTTCTCACCAACCTGTCTTTTTCTGATATCACCTCCACCACTGTCCCAAAGATGCTGGTGAATATTCAGACACAGAGTAAGGTCATAACCTTTGGAGGCTGCATCATGCAGTTGCACTTTTTCATAGTTTTTGCAAGTTTGGAAAATTTTCTTCTGGCCATGATGGCCTATGACCGCTTTGTGGTCATCTGTCACCCCCTGCACTATGCAGTCATCATGAACCCCGCACGCTCTGTTTTGATGGTTGTGGTGTCCCGCCTCCTGAGTCTCCTGCATGCCCTGTTACAAAGCTTAATGGTGTTGGGACTGTCCTTCTGCACAGACTTGGAAATCCCACATTTTTTCTGTGAACTTGATCAGGTGGTCCAACTTGCCTGATCTGACACTTTTCCTAATGACATGATGATGTATTTTACATCACTGTAAAACTGGCCCCCTCACTGGTATCTTTTACTCCTACTCCAAGACAGTGTTCTGGCCCCCTCACTGGTATCTTTTACTCCTACTCCAAGACAGTGTTCTCCGTCCGTGCAATCTCAACAGCTCAGGGCAAGTACAAAGCTTTCTCCATCTGTGCGTCTCATCTCTCCATGGTCTCCTTGTTCTACTTTTCAATCTTTGGAGTGTACTTCAGTACTGCAGCAACCCATGATTCACATTCAAGTGCAACAACCTCATTGATGTACAGTGTGGTCACCCCCATGCTGAATCCCTACATCTACAGTCTGAGGAATAAGGACATCAAGAGCACTCTGAAAAGATACCTGTGAGGGAAACTGCAATGGCTATTTTTCCAGCAGTCTCCCTGATTGCTGGGCTCTCATCATCATAGCTAGTAATTGTAGTTCCATGGTGTGGTCATGGAAACATAACTGGTTGCTCCTAGAGTTTCATCTTCTTTGTCTTCAACTACTTTATATAATTTCAATAACTCCCTTTATTAAGAGATCTGTTTTTTCTGATATCAAGTGGATTGTTTCCCTTTTTCCCATTTTCCTACTTTATGAAAGTTTTCACCCTTTTGGAAATATTTTGAGGTTCCCACTGTGTGACATGATGATTAGTTGTATGAACTTGGTACAAGCTGCACTAGGCAGCTGAAGCCACCTGAATAACTTTACAGTAGGAGACAATGTGAATAGCAGGTTTTGACCTTTGTGTTCTTGATTCCTTGCTCCATCTCTAACCACTCACTCTGGTAGCATAAAACTTAGCTGGATACTATGTTTCCCAGATGTGCCCATTGATTCTCCTCATTATGGTCTTGGTTCTTCCTCACCCTTGTCATTGGTGCATCTTATTTACCCTGCATAGGATAGTAAGGCAAAAATGATTTATCCAACATGTGTGTTAAGTGTAAGGGACACAAAGATAAAGTTCAATGTCTTGGTTGACTTAGAGTCATATAAGACCTACTACAGTGTGGAGTACAATGTTCAAACATACTTTTAATGACTCTGGAAGATTTACTTTTGATGAGGTACACTGCTGTGCAAAAACTGGCCCTGGAGTATGAGAACCAGCCCCAACCTGCTGGCAAACTTATTAAAGAGGCAAACAGACACAGAGTGCAGAGTGCAGTTACCTGTGGACTTACTGACAGAAGCATGGTCCTGGGCCATGGTGACAACAAGTGTGTCCCTGAAGTTTGGGTCTAAAGGAGGAGCATATGTATGGTTAGAAAATGACCTCATCTGAGCCAGAATATGCCTGGTTCATTTTAAGCTAAGATCAGAGTCAGGTGCATCCCTGGAGCACACACTGTTCTGTTGGATTGGTCTGGTAGAGTTTGCTGGAAACACTGCAGGAAACACTGACGTGGGTTACTCTGGGCAATCACGGTGGTTAGGACTCCAAATGACTGCAGCTGTGTCAAGCTGAGTCCATACACACATCTGCTTACTGAAGTGAGGAAGCTTTGTGCTAACTCCATGGGACTGAAAGACATGGTGTGATTTTGTATATTGTCTCATATTTTCATTTCTGCTTAAAATGTTCCAGTGCTGCCAACTAATAGGACTTCTTCCATTGCCATTAGCAAACCATCTCTCCCTTTAAACATCCTGACACATTAGCATGCAAGTGAGTGAAGGGCAGGAGCATCACTATCATCAATTTCTCTTTGATGTTTTAAATTCTCTTCAATCCTCATGAGATAAGTGTGTGTATGTTGGTGTCCTCAGGGAGAAATTTAATTAAAAAATGCCATCCATTGTAAAAGGATGCAATTATCATGGTGTTTTCAGAATCTTAAAGAAAGTCATCTGGAGAGGTCTTTGCATGTTGGACGAAGACCAGAGCCAGGACTGCAGCATCCTCATTATAGCTGTCAACATGAGATCAACCCCACCTCACCCTCTCCACCCCACAAAATAGAGGGAAAAGAGTCACACAGAGAAGTGATAAATTATATGTTCATGTGTATACAAATATGCAGTGAATCCCACCATTCTCTACAATTAACATGCATGAATAAAAACATTGTATAATGTCACAAAAATTTAATGAAACTCGAAAGGAAAGTGAGACACAGACCTGCTTGTGTGCTATTTGATTGTATAAAAGACAGTTATTCAAATAAATGTAGAGTAAGTACAGGAAACACAAGTTTTATCTTTTCTCATAAAAATGACCAATTTGTGCTATTTACAATTAAATCATTCTAAATTCTTTACTTATTCCCATTATTTCTTTCTCTTTAATGTTCAATCTGCAAAATTCCTGATATTATCAAACAGATACCATCATTTTTGTCTTTTTCATGGATCTAATTTCCTTATTTTATTCCTCCTGCTGGTCACCAAGGAGCTGTGAACTAATTGGAATGTTCCCAACAAGAAAGGAGCTTTTGCTCTTTACAGCCTCTTGGGGAATGACTGAGCTTATTAGATTTTCCTATTCCAATTAGATCCGATTAAGTCCTTTCTCTGTTTATTGATGAGATTTTAAAAATCATTTCCTTCAAAATTCAGTGAAGAAAATGGCCACAGCATATGGACCCCAAGCTGTCACATGTGAGAGAGACTCATGAGCTAGCATTACTGGGTTCCGCACATGCAATCTTTTTTCTTCATGATTCTTTAAGGGAAAGACAGTCTGATGTTGCCTTGTATCCATGCCTTCTCTAATAGTGTGGCTGGAGGTACAAAATGAGACTATGATGGCCCCAACATGGCCCCAGGAGGCTACGTTGTATGTAGGGTGTGTGTGTGTGTGTGTGTGTGTGTGTGTGTGTGTATGTGTGTATGTGTGTGTGTGTGTGTGTGTGTCATTGTAGGTGTGCAGAACAGATTTCAGAGAAAGGGATGTCAATATACCCTGAAAGGCAACTTATACCACCCAGGCCAGAACTCAAGACAGCACATGGAGATAGCGAGGAATGGGTTTCACTTCAAAGACACCTTGTATCCAACTGAATAAGGTGTGGGTGCAACACCTGGTCTGACAGACTCATGGGGTCCTCACCACACATGGAGTCAGCCTGGATCTTCAGCCCTTGCTGTCACCATCTCCCATCACCCTCCCTCTTACTCATCCCCCTCACCACACTGGCTGCCTTTGTGAAGCAGTCATTGTAATTGATGTCACTTTTATAATTATTATTATTTAAAGTGCAGAGTTTGCAACAGCATCCACTAAGTTGTACATCCTGTGGCTTTGACAAATGCATAATGGCATTTATTCACAGTCTCTTATTAAATCGTGTGACTATCCTAAAAATCTTCTCACATACACTCAGTCATATCCCATGCATCCCCCCAGTCTAGACAACTCTGTTTTGTGTTTGGACAGAAGTCTGTGATCTTGAATATCATAGAGCCAGGGTTTTTGATCCTGTTTGTTTTTGTGGTCTTGGAGATCAAACCCAAGGCCTCATCTGTGCTAAGTTCTACCACCGAGCAATACCCCCAACCTTGGGTCACACAGGTGGAGTCCTCCAGCATGCAGCCCATTGAGGTTGGTTTTGTCACTTAGTAGTGAACACTTCTAAGGCTCCTGCATGTCTTTTTGAGACCTGAAAGCTCTCTCTTTTCCATTGCTCAATAATGAATTTTCCATTGCATGGAGAGACCATAGTTTGGTTTACCTACTAAAGGATATCTTGGTTGTTCCAAGTTTTGGCAAATATACATAAACCACCACAAATATTTATGTATAAATGGGTGCTTTGTGGTTTGTGTTTTTTTACTTTTTGCTTGTGTGGACATAACTTTTCAACCGATTTGCTTAACAGCCAAGCAGTGCAACTGCTGGTTCATATAGTAACAGTATGCTTAGTGCTGTAAGAAATTACCACACTGTGCTCTGAATTGGTCATAACTGTTTGCATTCCCATCATCAAAGAACAAAGGTTTCTGTTGTTCTCAGTCATTGCCAACACTTATTGCTTCCACTGATTTGAATTCTAACTATACTAACAGGTGTGTCACGGAATCTCATTATTTTATTTGGCAATTCTCTAAGGACAGATGACATGAGAATGTCCTCATGTACTTTCTGCTATTTAGATGCCTTCTTTGGTGATGTCTTCACTCAGATCTTTTGCCAGTTTTTCCAATTAGTGTCTTTTAAGAGTTATTGATATATTTTTTTAATTTTGGTTCATTGTACACAAATGGAGTAAAACTATCATTTTTCTGGTTTTACACAAAGTGGAATCATATAATTTGCATAGTTATATATATACATAGGGTAACAATGTTTGTCTTATTCTATTATCTTTCCTTTCCCACCCACTCTCCATGCCTCATTTTCCTCTATAAAATCCATCATTTTACTGATATTTTTTGCAGAGATTATCTACCATATGTGACCCGAATTTCATATTTTCTAACCATGTATTTCTCAGAGAAGTTCTTGGCCTTACTGTTCTGATTCATTAGTCCATCATCCAGAACACTGAGCTTTTTGCATTTTACCTAAAATGCCTTTTGCCAAATCAGCTGGACTGTTTTTTGTGATCTTTTGTGATTTCTACCATTTTGCATTTAACATTGACACTTGCAGACAATTTTCAGTATATTCTTGCTTTGGGGATAACTTCTATGTCTAGAGTCATTTTATATATGTGATATCAAGCTGCCCTAGAACCATTTCTTGGATGACTATCCTATCTCCATTGCATTGCCTCACCTCCTCTGTCAAATCCCTTAGTGACATCTGTGTGGGTCCTTTTTTGCTTTATATTCTCTCCCATTGTCTGAGTGTCTTGCTTTCTGTTGATGTCATACTGTTGTGATTACTGTCTATTTACTATAGTCCAGGAGACCATACAGTGTGAGTCCAAATTGAATGATCTTTGAAAAAGCTATCCTGAGGCTTTTGCTTTTCCAAATAAACCATAGAACCAGCTCATAAATATACATGAGGTACAGTCAATATGGGATTTTGATTGGGATTGCGAAGAGTCCGCAATTTGGTAAGGACTTACAGGTTGCCAATATTGAGTGTTCCATCCACAAATGTAGGAGAGTTTTCCATTAGAGGTTTTAATCTCTCTCTAGAATTTTGCACCTTCTCTCAAATATACCCTGTAAATATTTAGCTGTGTTTATACCAAAGTGTTTTTGAATGTTGACCTAACTTCACATCCCTGGAACTAATCTCACTTGGTCATGGAATGAAATTGTTTATGTACAAGGTTGGATCTGATTACTTTTATTTTCTTTCACATTTCTGCACATGTGTTCATGGTAAATACTGTTCTGTATTTTTTCTCTCTTATAAGTTTTTTTTTCTTTTAAATATCATTGTGTGGTTTTGGTATCAGAGTAATTCTAACTTCAGAAAATGAATTAGGGGTGGTGCTCTGCTTCTGATTTCTGTAGAGAATGAGGTATTTTCCCCTGACATGCTTGGTAGAATTCACCTGTAAACCCATCTGTCCTTGCTGCTTTCTCAGGAAAGCAGGTGAATGGAAGGTGAACATTTCTGATTCATTTCCTTAATAGATATGGGGCCATTTATGTGAGCTACTTCTCATATTGTGAGACTTGGAAATTTCCGTGTTTTAAAGAATTGGTTGGCAACTTCTTGTTATCTGGTCTATGTTATTTGCAAGTGTTCTCAGCTCTCCCATGCCAGTTGAGATAGGAAGTCAAAGAGGGATGGAGATGACTGATTTTTCTTCCCCCAATTTGGTCAAGGTTCCAGTAAATGTGTTGCATAGAATTTTGGCATTTGTTTAACAGAATAGTTGGTGTATTTGTGAAGGCTTTCTTTTTGTTAAATTTTTAATTGTACATGTTTCTGGAGTACACTGTGATCATTCCATCCATTTATAAAATGTGTACTGACATACTCAGGAGAATTGGCAATTTCAGTTTCCCTATACATTAACCATTTCTTTATGTTGAGAGTGTTCCAACTCCTCTCTTCTAGTTTTTTTTAAATAAATAATGAACTATTATAAACTATCATCACCTTACTTGCTGTAGAAGACTAGAACATTCTCCTATGTGACCCATTTTTCAACTTCCTTCTGTCCTCCTTCCCCCTTTTTTTGTCTGCCAAACTCGGGTTGGAGTGATGGGTGATGGGGGATTAGAAATATAATACACACATGCAGATTTTGAAGATAAAGCTGGGATCAGGTGGAGGGCTGCTCTCTGATGGAGAAACAGATCTAAAGAGTTATGCCAGCAATCTTTATTTATATATGTTCCATCATCCAGTTTAAGATATGCAAGCATTATTCTTTATACTCAGGAAAGTTACAGAACTAGAAATATCTATGCAGCTCTTCCACAGTTACAATTCACAGTTGCAATGTGTAATGTTAGGAGTTTTGTGCAGTGCTCAAGAAGGCCCATTGTTTAAAGTTACTGTTAGACTGGAGGCTGAGGAGTAGCAGACCTGGTGAAATATTGCAGTTGTCTACCATGGGAATTCTGCTATCCCCCAGTGGGCACTATGTGCCTGAGATCAAGGTTGGAGCAGATAAGACACTTGCACAGTGCCTCCTCGTGTAGGGCTTTACCATAACAGCTAAGCATCCTGTGTTCTTGCATGTAAACATTTCCAGGCACCAGGAGCCCCATAGGCATGAGGTCACCAGAGACCCCCAATCTCAGTCACTGTTCTCCACACCTGTCAGCTTCCCAAGGACTCTGTGCTTCCACACTCTGCTTCTATGACAACAATGATCTACCCAACCCTGCCCTGAACATGAGAAGCTAGTGGTTCTTGGACATACAGCCTGTGAAGACATGAACCCTTACCTAAGAGTTGGGCTCTTGGAATTTCTCATTCTCACAATGATCAACAATGTTGACAGCAATCTGTCAATATCACCACTCAAGTGTGCATAGTTCTCCACAGTCTCTGCTCCCAACCAAGGCAAAGAATATAACTTTCTCCATACAACCATGTGATCTTTTCCCAACACTTTATTATTGAAAATTTCACTAAGTTGAAAGAATTGGGCCTAGAGCAGCCTGACAAAATCACCATGCATCTTCCAGTTATGTTCTGATGTTTTTGTTTTCTTACATGTCTCCCACTCTACCCATCCCTCCTTCCCCCATTCATCCCCCCCAACCCCATCACCTATCCATCCATCCAACATTCCATCCACCCATCCATCATGGGAGTTTCTTCCTCCCTAGGCTGCCATGCTGGTTCTCCTCCCAGGGCCTCTTTGACTCACCAGGAAATATATTCCTAACTCTGGAGCTCAGTTCCAGGTTTGCCTTCTCCTTGTCAATTTCCCTGTCACTCAGTGATCACTGGTCGCCTTACTCAGTCCCATCACTTGGTCCTGCATATGATTTACTAATGGTGCAAAAAATATTGTATTAAACTAAACAGAAATTATCAAATATTTTCTGTTGCAACACAAAAAATAACTGCAGGAAAGCAGAAAGGTGGCCAAAGGAAGAAATTGATGAGAATCAGAGAGAGAGAGAGAGAGAGAGAGCAGAATATTAATGAAGACAGAGGAGGAAACGGCAGGAAGTAAATGGAAAGAGGCAGGTTCTCCTTCCAACCCGACTAGAGAGTCACCTTTTCTGGCTTTGAAGCTTTGAGCTTGGACATCAGAATCACATTCCCGTCATGATACCCTGTGTAGTCTTTCTCTCCAAACAATATTTTAGGCCTGCTTTATCTCTTTTTTCCTCAGATTGTAGATGAGGGATCTCATGAAGTGGGTGATGAGAGTAGCCTCATGAAGGCTGCTGCACTTCAGGATGAGCTGTGGAGAGATCTAGAACCAAGAGACCCTTAGGCTCACACAGTGAAACTGAACTGTGAGAGATGACACAAACAAAGCACATTAACTTTTGCTCAGTTGTATAAATTCCACTTATGAGAAAACAGTGTTAGAGTAAGAAAAACTGTGATACAGCTGCACACACATATTTACTGCCCTGTTTAGAATAACTGACAGAGAAATTAACGAAGGCATCCACTGATGGATGAGCAGAAAAACACATATGGTACAAGCCCAAAGTGGAATATTATTCAGCCAAGGAAAAGACAGAGTCCTGTCACTCAGCACAATTTGGGTGGAACTGGAGGACATCATGTTAAGTGGACCCACCATGCAAAGAAAGGTTACTCTCTATGACTACCCTCACAGGTATCTCCTCAGAGCACGTTTGATGTCCTTATTCCTCAGACTGTAGATGAAGGGGTTCAGCATGGGGGTGACCACAGTGTACATCACGGAAGTTGCAGTAGTACAGCGTGAGTTTGGGGTCACAGCAGAACTGAGGTACACGCCTAGGCTTGTGCCATAAAATAAGGAGACCACAGAAAGGTGAGAGGCACAGGTGGAGAAGGCTTTGTACTTGCCATGAGCTGATGAGATTGCACGGATGGAGGACACTATCTTGGAGTAGGAGTAAAGAATGCCAGTGAGGGGACAACAACCCAGTAGTAAAGCTGCAAAATACATCACCACATCATTAAGGAAAGTGTCAGAACAAGCAAGGTGGACCACCTGATTGGTTTCACAGAAAAAGTGGGGGATTTCCAGGTCTTTGCAGAAGGAGAGCCAGGACACCATTAAGCTTTGTAAAAGAGAATGCAAAAAATTCATCATCCAGCACATTAGAACCAGCAGCACACAGAGCTGGTGATTCATGATGACCATGTAGTGCAGGGGGTGGCAGATGGCCACAAACCTGTCATAGGCCATCACAGTCAGGAGGAACATGTCCACCCCTCCAAAGAGTATGAAAAAGCACATCTGGGTGATGCAGCCTGCATAGGTAATGGCCTTGCTCTGTGTCTGGATATTCACCAGCATCTTTGGGACAGTGGTGGAGGTGAAGCAGATGTCCACAAAGGACAGGTTGGAGAGGAAGAAGTACATGGGTGTGTGCAGGTGGGAGTCTGAGATGGCAGCCAGGATTATGAGCAGGTTCCCCAGCACAGTGACCAGGTACATGGAGAGGAAAAGCCAAAAGATGAGGGACTGAAGTTCTGGGTCCTCTGAAAATCCCAGTAGAAGGAATTCTGGAATCTGTGTGCTATTCCTTGGTTTCATGTGGTTGCTGTGACTGTGAGAGCGAGGGGGGTGGCTGGAGAGAGAGGGAGGAGAGAGAGAGGAAGATGCATTACTAACCTTTAATTTCTATTTTTCTCTAATTTCTATTTCATATTAAAGACATCACATTTACATTTCATGCAAAACTGGTCCCCGTTGAAGGCGTCACCTTACACATTATTGAGAAATTCCTTCCCATTTCTCAGCATGTCTTCAAAAGGTCATATATTCTACAATTATACTGAGAAATTCCTATTGCATTTGATGAACAACAATTGAATATTCATCATGTTCTAGGAATATTATAGAAAAATTTTGGACAGTGTCCCACTCAATAGTTTCCCAGCAGAGCAGAGCAGCAGCTATGGAGTCATGGGTGTTCACCTAGGGATGGTGTGAATGACCTGGACTGCAGCTCCCTGTTGCTGGGGGCCCAGCATCATGAGAGTGTACTGTATTACATACCATCAGCCTGGAAAATATCAAAATTGAATATTCCAATCAGTTTTTTGTAATGCAAATCATTTTTAGATATTCATTAATTTAAACCCAAATGATTAGTTTGATCCTCATAATTTGGGTCCTGTCTGCATGCTGTTCCCAGGTCTGCTTGCTTTGAAAGCATTCACACACACACACACACACACACACACAGAGCACATGTGTTAACACCAAACTTTTCTTACTCCAACCACACTATTCAAGGGAAGGGATACAAGGGAAGTTTTCAATTTCAGATTAACTTTTACCTAAAGAATGAAGCAACAGTACTCAGGAAATCCAGTCTGTCAACCTCCCATCACAGGAAACCTTGGAGATCCGTTTCTGTATGGTCATTATCTGCCCTGTGTTTAAAGAAAGAAATAATATGCTCAATAAACAGAAGGGGGTGCTAAAAGGACCTGGGGGAAGAAGAGTCTAAGGCAGGGGAAGCCAGGAGGCTGGAGAGAAAGAGAGCCAACCTTGGTTCCACCTCTCAAGCATCCCCTCAGAGACCATCACAATGATAAGGGGTCAAAACAAAGAAAGGTCATCTTTTCAATGTGCAGAAACACCCATAGCAACATTCAAGAGAAGTGAATGAGAAGTATGAGAAGTGAATGTTGCAAGCCAACACTCCACAGAAGAATGTTTACCAAAAACAACAAAATGATCTCCCCACTGTTTCTGGAACAGTGGGAGAATCAACAATAATTTTGAGTCATATGGATACAGAGTGATCATTTAATGAATGTGAGCAGTGTGGGATATTTAGTACCCTAGCATCTCCATCACCCTCAACATTAGTCACTCCTGTTTGTTGGGAACAATCAGAATCCTCTCTACCATCTATTTCAAATCTACAACAAGCAACTGTGACCAAGGGACACCCTGCTGAGCTAGAAAGCACTAGAGTCATTCCTCCTGTGATCTCCACACTGTGTCCCTGACTGTCCTATCAGTTCCTTGCACATCCTCCCAGCTCTGGTAGCCACAGCTCCTCCACTTATAGAACTGATCTCTTTTTGAAAAAAAGTGTTACATATCCACTTTCCTTTTAAGCATCATAAATAAATGAATTAATGAAACAAGCAGGCAAGCAGACTTTCCCACAGCCCTGTAACCGAAATCTCTTAGATCAGGTAGTTCTAGTTCAGCTCTGGGATGACCTCAGGCCAATGATCTTGGTGTCCATTCTCTGCACCTCTCCTGCAGGGCCTCCTGGCTCTCACACTGACCTGGATGAGCACTCTGAGAGGAAGAAAGTCACCACGTCCTGTCCAGTCCAAAGTGGAGTGTTCTGAGGACGGCAGCAGAGGAGACATATAGAGCTCCCCAGACTTCTCATTAGGCACATCCTCATCATGGAAATGCTGGGCACATGATTAATTCCCCTGATGGATAGTGCTCTGCACCAAGGATGTTTCTTTTGCAGCAGATTCTCTACTCCCAAGAGACAGGGTTTAAAGTCAGGATAATGCAGCCTATTAGTATGTCTCACACCCTCTTCTTTCATCCAGAGATTTAACCTCATGACAACCAAGCTGAAGTTCTCTCCCAGGTCTCACAAGAGTAACCAACCTTGATTAGGTCCCTTGGATCTCCAAACCTTGAAAAGTGTTGTGAACACAGCCACTGACACCTCCAGGAAGTTTCTATTCACCTTTTCAACCATACTTATAAACTATGGGTACCACATTCATGGCTTTAAGACACTGTCCCCAGAACAACTAGAAAATTAATTAAACAAATGTTCAGTTTTGTCATTTAGTTTTCATTGATAAAGTCTTTGGTAATTATAATAGATAATACTTTCATGCAAGCAACTCTGAGATTAGTACCTTAAAATAGTCTATTTTTCACATAAGGTCCTTCTCTATGGGCACCGTGTCACCCACCTGTCACCCCAGCTTCTGAGGAGGCTGTTGTGAGAGAATCACTTGAGTCCAGGAGTTCTGGGCCAGCCCAGGCACCATGGCAAGGCTCACGTCATGCAATTTAGGGAGCTGTGCTCACCAAATGCCCTGCATCTGCAAAGCATGGACTTTGGTCAACCTTCTGATATCTTCAGAAAACTCTCCTCCTCTCTGCTCACTGGGGATTCAGTGGAGGCCAGAGATGTTACTCACACCTTATTTTGATTTATTTCTGCCTTACTTTTCGTTGCTATTGGCTCACACCTGGTGCAGATTGATGGGATTCACCATGACCTGCACACCACACCTGCCGGGGGCACTGGCCCTGTCCACCTCCACCCCACCCTGCCTCCCTCCCACAGCACCCATCAGTTTCCACAGCGATGCTTCCACTCTAGCTCTTCCGTGTTTGAGTTTCTGTATGGGAGAGGAAGGGGTGATATCAGCCTTCCTGTTTCTACCTCATCATGATCAGCCCTATGTCCTCTGACTCCATCCATTTTGCTGTCAGTAACAGGATTTTATCCTTCCTTATGTTGGATGCTTCCTTGGGTTTATGTGACACATTTTGTATGTGGCAGGTGATTCTATATTCAAACCCCTGTCTAGTATTTAAAAAATATACACCAGGCAGTGTGCTACACCATTAAAATTCACTCCCCCAGTGTAACTGAAGCTTTGCACCCTTAGACTAACAGTTCCTTCTTCCCAACACCCCCTTCACACCCTCGGTAACACCTTTCTGCTCTTTTCCCTGTGAGTTTGGTTATTTAGGTTCCACACATGGGGATATCATGCAGTGTGTGTCTCTCTGTACCTGCCTTATTTCTCTGCACAGTGTCCGCCAGCTCCTTTCATGTTCTTAAAAATAACAGCAATTTCTCCTTTCTTAAGATTCTGTTTATATATCCCTTAAATTCCTTTGTTGGGCATTAATATTATACATGATAGTGGGACTCAATATGCCATATTCAGACATGCAGGTCACAGGATTGGATCTTTCTCTTCTCAATACCTTCCATTCCCCTTGCTTTCTCTTCCCTTGATCTGCTGTTCAACTCTGCTGATCCCTCTCCTACTATGAATAGTATTAAACTATTATTTTAACTAGTGTGTATATATCAAACCAAATATCTGTGATTCCCTGTGGCATGTCAGAAAGTGACCATTGTTGAGTTTCCATTCCAGATAATCAGGAGAGGCAAGAAGCACAAGCATGTGTTTAGAGGATAACATATGTCCCATGCACAACCTCCTTACCAAGGTACTACAGAGCAAGATTCAATTTTGACATGAGCAAAGTCATCCTTTGCTCATGAGCACTGAAGAAAGTTTGAACATAAAAGATGAAATGAAAATAAAGTTAGAGTAAATGTACGTACAGTTCACTCACATGTACTTTAATATTTTAATGGGTGAGATATTTTGTTAATGGGTGAGATATTTTGCTAATGTCAAGGGAAGGAGTCATGCTTTCCAACAGCACCAGCTTTTTAAACAAGAAGAGCAAGATTATCGATAATAAGTTGATGCTGAATCCTTCAGTCCCTGAGTGAACCCCTTTATGCATGGACACCAAGATTTCACATTTCACCAAGGAGTTCCGCATCATCAGAAATAGACCTTTCAGGGAGTTTTGACCAAAATTCGAAGTGTGATTGAAAGTTGAGAACATAAGTTCCTCTGACTCTAAGGCCACACTGAGTCATTGATTTGTGTAATTTGTCCTTCTGGGTGTGCTTAGTATAAACATGTAATATCTTCCATGTCTAATGTGTATTTGATTGCAATTTTTCATTATTACTCCTTACCATGGAATATATCATGTGTTAGAAACTGTGAAGAATAATAGAATCCTATATCTGTGATTAAAAATTCCCTTGATAAGCTCTAAAGTCAATGGTATGTTGAAGTTTAAATTATAACATTGACCAATTAAGGCATCATTGTAGACAGCAGTAAAGAACAGAACATGGAAGAAATGTGGCCCCATTGCTTCTTCTATAATAATATAAATGATCACAAATCCAAGTGCAACTTATTCCACAGGATGACTGCAACTTCTCTCTGTGAGTCTGAGGGGATTCTCCAGACTGTCTCTGATATAAGATCTGGAAGAACACCAGGAAAGCAGAAAAATGAGAGTAAAAAACATTGACTAACAGAGAAGAAAACTTATTAATGAGGTTGCTTACATTCCACAAAGAAGTTGAAATGAAAGAAATCAAAACTACAGGAAATGAATGGAAAGAGCACGTTCTACTTCAGGATATGATTAAAGAACTGTGATTTCTGGCTCTGCAGCTTACCTCCCTGGGACCAGAGGCACTTCCTGAAAAACTGTCTCCTCTACAGCTTCCCACTGAAGAGTCTCCTCAGAGCTACTGTGATGTCCTTATTCCTCAGACTGTATATGAAGGGGTTCAGCATGGGGGTGACCACACTGTGCATCACTGAGGATTTTGCACTGGAGTGTGAGTTGTGTGTAGCAGATGAGCTAAAGTACACTCCTAGGCAAGTGCAATAGAATAAGGAGACCACAGAGAGGTGAGAAGCACAGGTAGAGAAGGCTTTGTTCTTGCCCTAAGGTGAAGCTATTGCTTGGATGGAGGAGACTATTTTGGAGTAGGAGTATGGGATACCAGCAAGGGGCCACCAGCCAGGAGCAAAGCTACAAAAGCAAAATTACCATGTCATTAGGAAAAGTATCAGAACAGGCATGATGTACCACCTGATTAAGTTCACAGAAAAAGTGGGAGATTTCAAAGTCTGTGCAGAAGGACAGGCACAACACCATTAAGCTTTGTAACACAGAATTTGGAACACTCAGGATCCAGCACACAAGAACCAGCAAACCACAGAGCCGGGGTTTCATAATGACCATGTAGTGCAGGGAGTGACAGATGGACACCTACTGGTCATAGGCCATCGAAGTCAGGAGGAAATTGTCCAAATCTCAAAAATCAAGAAAAAGCACATCTGTGTGATGCAGCCTGTGTAAGTAATGGCCTTGCTCTGTGTCTGGATGTTCACCAGCATCTTTGGAATGGTGGTGGAGGTGAAGCAGATGTCCAAAAATGACAGGTTGGAGAGGAAGAAGTACATGAGCATGTGCAGGTGGGAGTCTGAGACAGTGGCCAGGATGATGAGCAGGTTCCCCAGCACAGTGACCAGGTACATGGAGAGGAAGAGCCCAAAGATGAGGGACTGCAGTTCTGGGTCCTCTGAAAATCCCAGTTGAAGGAATTTTGAAATCTGTGTGCTATTCCTTGGTTTCACTTGGTTGTAGTGACTATGAAAAGGAGAGAGAGAAAGAGAGAGTTGCATTACTATCCTATAATTTCTAGTTTACTCTCATCTATTCATAATGAAGATATTATTTTAATATTTCATCTGAAAATGGTGCCCTGTAATGCATCACAATATTTTTTAGCAATTCCTTCTTACTTCTCAGCTCCTTCTCAGGAGGTCATATGTTCTATAATTATGCTGAGAAATTCCTAAATCATTTGAAGAATAAAAATTGAATATTCACCATGTTCTAGGAATAATCTAGAAAATATGTGATCAGTGCAGAAGAAGAAATGTCCCTACAATCTAAAGATGGAGAAAGATTATAAACTAATTTTGAATATCATACAACAAGCCAGATAAGAGAGGGGGCTGGGGTTTGGGCTCAGTGGTAGAGTACTCACTTGGCATAAGTGAGGCACTAGGTTCAATCCTCAGCACCACATAAATATAATAAATGAATGAAATGAGTTTAGAAAGAGAAATTTTTGGAATAAAAGAAGATAAGTAAGAAGAGATTGGATGGAGGTGCTTTGTTTTTAACTGGGCTTCTTGTAGACCAGCAAAGAAGTTGACAAGTCAGATTTTATGAAAAAGGAATATCTGAAGGAAGAAAAAGGAAGTACCATAGGTTGTCAGGGAAGAGTCTGGAAGGAGGCAAAGCTGTGCAAAGGCCCTGAGGAAGGTGCATGTTTCAGTTACCCAAGGCCATGAAAGAATCCAGTGTGGCAACAGGAAAGAGCAAGAGGGAGAGGGTGGCTTAGAGGCTGAGAGCAGAACAGTGACCAGAAGCTGGGAAGGGGAGAGAAGAGGGGAGGATGTGGGTGGGCTACTTGACAGTACAAAGCCCCAGAGAAGAGGTAAGGTCCTAGTGTTCCACAGCACAGCAGGGACTTGAGTTCCATGTGTTTTTTTTTTTTTAAATTTCAAAATAATTAGAAAACTGGAGTCAGAGGTTTCCTGTCACTAACAATGACAAATGTGGAAGGACATGAACAGGAAAATCAACTCAATTTGGTCATTAAACATTGACACACATAGTCAAGTATCACACGGTCCACCATGATCAGATGCAATTGTTATATGTGAATTAAACATGGAAATCAATTTGGAAAGAAGATTCTTCTTGTAATTTCTTTTAGAGGATAGTTCCCTTGGTGGTGTGTGTCACAAGGTGTGACTATGCCTGGTAAGAGCAGCTGTGTGTTACTCCTCAGGTTTCAGAGCTTGCAGCAGCATGCTGAGTTCACAGTGTCAGCCCAGTGATCATGCTTGTTAGGACTGCATGAACACAGTCAGGCACCTGAAATTCCATTGTTTTAGCCTACAATGTGGCGATAATGGTTCCCAATTCATAAGGACATTGAGAAAACAAATGAAGTAATGTGCAGAAAAATCTAACTTAATTGACAGGAGGGGGACAGTGGAGAGGGATGGGGCAGGGATACTGAACAAGGCTCTATGCAGATGGAAAATCAATGAATCCATGAGAGATGCCAGCAGGCTGTGCTCATCCCAGCCTGTTCATAAGAGCCAAGATGTGGAATCCACCAGGGTGAACATCAGGACATACACAGAGAGAGAACATGTGTCCATCAGTGCAAAGCAGATACAGAACACAAGGGAATCAAAGCCTAAGAAACAAAGAATCCTGCCTTTTGCAGTGGCATGCATGGAAACAGAGCATGCTGTGGTTCACATGTGGAAGCTAAAATCCTGGCCTTACACAGGAGGAGAGTGGAATTGTAGTCACTGGAGACTGAGATGTGTAGGAGGGAGGGGAGATGGAGGCAGGGGAGATGATAAGCTTCCAAACACTGAGAGGCAGGAGGAGCCAGCTCTGGGGTCTGCAGTACAGTAGGGGAACTGTGGCCAAAGCAACCTCCCATAAACTTCAAAATAACTACTAGAAACTGAAGTTTCTCAGCATGTAGAAGTGATTCATGCTGGAAGAGAAGTGCTAACAACCCTGACTTGCTCATTTTACTCTGCATGCATGTTCCAAAATATTCTACTGTACCATAAAATAAGATGGAGTGTTATGTTTCTATTAAAATTCATTTAAAATCATATTTAGCGTGTTGAAGAATGTAGTAGTCTTGTGCCACTGAAACATCAAGACCAATGACTCTTCCCAAAGCTTTTGCATTCATATTATAAATTAGCTGTAAGACTATCCTTTGGACTGAAGTGCACTGTAATTTTATTTCACCTGTTGTCCAGAGTCCTGGCTCTGTATTAGGAACCCCATTAAGAATGTGGAAGCTCATGGACTGATGGTGGGCTATGTCCTGATGAAACCATGAGAAGGGCTGTGACACTACAGGTCAGCAATGCACTGACACCCACCCACCAGCCTCCCAGCTGAGCAGAGCAGCAGCTGTGGAGTCTCAGGTGTTCTCCAGGGGAGGTCCTGGCTGACCTGGAGTCCATCTCTGGGCCACCAGGGCCCAGCATCATGAAAGTACAATTTCTTGGCTGTTTGGAGGTGAGTCAGTAATTTTCAGTTGGGTTTACCTTATAATCACATGCTCTCTTGTAAAATAACAAAGTAGATGCTAGTTCTGTCCAATGGAGCTCTCCATTTAGGGTTCCAGTCTTTTTTTCAGCTAGACATTTGTATTGTTTCTGATATTGGTAGTGACAGAATGTGAAATGTTCAGTTATTTGAGAAGACAGATCTACTTGCTAACATAATTGTTGCCAAAAATGTCAATAGCATGCCTTTCTTACAGAATAACAGAAATACCTCAATACTGCACCACATACCCTGAAGTGATGTCTTGAAATAACTCATATTTTCATTTGAAATGTCAAAACACTACTATGTTAGAATCTATGAAATACATATTGCTTTTACACTATCATGAAGTCAACTATGGTCATTAGGTCAAGCCATCAAAGCTTTGGACAGTCTACTCATTGAGTCCAGGCCTCTTGTTCTGAAGCCTGTATGTGTGCACGTATGTGCCTGCATATACCTGGCACACAGTGCCATGTGCAACCCCAGGCTCTCATTGTGGGTATAACATCAACTTTCCTCTAAAGAATGAAGCAACGAAGCAATAGTACCTTGAAATTCCAACCTGTCAATCTCCCATTACAGGTAAAACTTGAATATCGACTTTTGTAAGGACATTATCTGCCCTGCCTTTAAAAGAAATATGCTCAAAAAATAAGGGGATGCTAAGTGCACCTGAGGGGGAAATGTCTAATAATACAGGGGTCCCTAGGACGTGGGAAGGAAGGAAAAGCTGACTTGATTCTGGTGGCTTTCCACCTCCCATGTACCCCTTGGTGGTCAGCAAAACAATAAGGGATCAAAACAAAGAAAGAACATCTTTCCGTGTCCAGACACATACATATCAAACACAAAAGTAGGAAAACTGAACCTTGTAAGCCAACAGTGCAATAAAGGAAGTAAACTGAGAATAAAAAAATGCTCTCTGCACTGTTCCCAGGGCAGTGGGAGAATGGCCTCCCAGAGGCTGCTGAACCACTTTGGCCATTGTCTTCACAGGGTGGACACCGGGCAACGCAGGCCCCCACCTTATTTCTCTTGTATGTTTCTTTACTATGTAATGTTCTTCCTTTAGTGTTGATCTCCTTTGAAAATATTTGTAAAGGTTTAATCAAAAATAATTGTTGTGTACATTCATGGGGTACAGTGTGACCAATTAAAGCAGGTGTGCAATGTGTGATGCTAAGTTAGTGAATTAACATCTGCATCACCCTCAACATTAGTCACTCCTGTGTGTTGGAAACAATCAGAATCTTCTCTATCAGCTATTTTAAATCTACAAGCAGCAGCTGTGACCACGGTTACCCAGCTGAGCTAGAGAGCACTAGAGTCATTCCTCCTGTGAGTTCCACCCTGTGTCCCTGGCTGTCCTCTCAGTTCCTTGCATGTCCTCCCAGCTCTGGTAGCCACAGCTCCTCCACTTCTAGGACAGGTCTCTTTTTTGACAAAAGGTGTTAAATTACCACTTGCCTTTTTATCATAATAAATAAATGTGTTAATGAAGTAAGCAGGTACGCAGACCTTCCAAAAGCACTGTAACCACAATCACTCAAGTCAGGCAATTCTGGCTTAGCTCTGATACACTGTCAGGCCAGTGCTCTTTGTGTCCATTCTCTGAACCTCTCCTGCAGGGCTTCTGGCTCCCACACTGACTTGAATGAGCACTCTGAGAGGAAGAAAACCACCACATCCTGTCTAGTCCAAGGGGGAGCATTCTGAGGAACAGCAGCAGAGGAGACATATAGAGCTCACCAGACTTCTCATTAGGCATGTCCTCATCATGGCAATGCTGGGAACATGATTACTTCCCCTGATGGACAGCGCTCTGCACCAAGGGTGTTTCTTTTGCAGCAGATTCTCTATTCCCAAGAGGTTTAAAGTCAAGAGAATGTGGCCTATCACTATGTCTCACACCCTCTTCTCTTCCAGAGATTTAACCTCATGACAACCAAGCTGAAGTTCTCGCCCAGGTCTGACCCAGGGAACCTATCTTTACTAGGTCCCTTGAATCTCCAAACCTTGAGAAGACTTGAGGACACAGCCCCTGATACCTCCAGAATGTTTCTATGCTCCTCTTCAGCCATGCTTATAAACCATGGATATACATTCTTGGTGTTATGACACTATCTTCAGACTAATTAGAAAATACTCTGAAAACATGCTTGGAGTTGTCAATTAGTCTTCATTGAAAAAGAGTTTGATAATTACAGCATTTAGACCTTTTCATGCATGCTACTCAGATTTATATTTCACGTGAGTTCCTTCTAGCTAAGTACAGTGTCACCCACCTGCCACCCCAGCTACTGAGGAGGCGGTGGTGAGAGGATCATTTGAGCCAAGGAGTTCTGGGTCAGCCCAGGCACCGTGGCAAGGCTCACATCATACAATTTAGGGAGCCATGTTCACTAAGGCCTCAGCATCTCTAATGCATGGACTTTGGTTGACTTCTCTGATATCTTCAGAAAACTGTCCCCCTCTCTGCTCCCTGGGAGTTAGAGGAGGCCAGAGGAGGCTCACACTTTATTTTTCTTTATTATTTTCAGCATTATTGGCCCACATCTGGCTCAGTTTGAAGGAATTCACAGTGACTTGCACACCACACCTCCAAGGAACACTGGTCATGTCCACCTCCACTCCACTCTCCATCCCTCCCCACAGCACCCAACACTGTACCCAGCACCACTTCCACTCTGGCTCCCCATGATTGAGTTTCTGTGTGGGAGAGTGAGGGGGTGACATTGCACTTCCTCTTTCTACCTCATTCTCATCAGCTCCACATCCACCTGCTCCATCTGTTTTGCTGTCAGTGAGAGGATTCCATCCTTCTTTATGTCCGATGCTCCATTGGGTGTATGTGACACATTTTCTTTATTCACTAACTGGTTGCCAGGTGCACAGATAAGTTTATATTCAAAAATCTGTCTAGATATTTAAAAATACACAATACATTATCTTTCCTCAGGTGAATAGGAAGCAGGATAGATCACTAAAACTCCTTCGTCCAGTGTAACTGAAGCATAGCACCATTTGACCAATAGTTCCTTCTTCCCAATGCCTCCTTCCCACCCTTGGGAACCACCTGCCTGCACTTTCTCTACAAGGTGGACTTGTTGAGGTTCCACACCCAGGTGATATCTCCCAGTGTGAGTCTCTCTGTGCCTGCGTTATTTCTCTGCACAGTGTCCTCCAGCTCATTTCATGCTGTTATAAATGACAGGTATTTCTTCTTTCTTAACGCTGTATAATATTTCACTGTGCATATATACCTCTTATTCCTGTTTGGGCATTGGGCATTAAATTATACTCAATGTTGAGATTCATTATGCCATAATTAGACATGCACTAGCATGATCCAATCAATTTCATTCCTAGTACCTTCCTTTTCCCTCCCTTCCCCTTCCCTTGATCTCCTCTTCTACTCTGCTCATCTCTCCTCTAGTAGTAGTATTATATTTTTAAATATAATTTATATGTGCATATATATATATACATATATATATATATGTATATATATATAACCAAATATCTGTGGTTCACTGTGGTACATTAGAAAGTGAACATTTTTAGTTTCCATTGCAGGTAACCAGGGGAGGCAGGAAGAACTGGCATGTGTCTAGGGGACACCATTTGCCCCATGCACAACCTTTGTCCAAGGCACAAAGGGCAGGATTAAAGTACTTAGGCAAGTCATCCTCTACTCATGAGCACTGAAGAGTTTGAACATAAGAGATGAAATGAAGTTAGAATAAGTGTACACAGCTCACTCAGCTGCACTTTAACATTTATAAAAAATTTAATGTGTGAGATATTTAGTTAATGTCAATGGAAGGAGTCATGATTTAATTAGCACTAGGAATTTTAAGCAATAAGCATGAGTTTATATCCTGAATAATAGGGTTTTTTTTGTATGCTTGTTTGTTTTTTTGTGGTGGTGGGTATTGAATACATGCTCTTGTACTTGTGAGGCAAGCACTCTACCAACTGAGCTACTATATCCCCAGCCCAATAATATGAAGTTTATGCTAAATCCTTCACTCTATGAATAAAACACTTAATGCATGGAGGCCAAGATTTCACATTTCAAAGAGGAGATGTGCATGATCTGAACAACAGACCTTTCATGGATGTGTGACTGAAAGTTCAAAGTCTGATTGAAACTTGGAAATCTAAGGTCCTCTGATTCTAAGAGGACACCAAGTCATTGATTTGTGTAATTCGTCCTTCTGGGTGTGTTTAATGTAAACATCTAAGATCATATATGTTTATTGTGTATTTAATTGCAATTTTTACAATATTTCTCCTTACCATGGAGTATAGCATGTGTTGGAATCTGTGCTGAATAAGAGGATCTTATGCCTGTGAATATAAACTCCCATGATGAGCTGTAAAGTCACTGGTATGTTGAAGTTAGATTATAACATGGACCAGGTGAGGCACCATTGCAGACAGCAGTGAAGAACAGAACACTGAAGAGCTGTGGTCCTAGTTCTTTCTGTAAATAGAACAACACAAATGCCCCAGCTGCAAGTGCTGTTTATTCCACAGGATGAGTGAAACTTCTCTCTGTGAGACTGACAGGAATCTCCAAACTGCCTCTGATCTGAGATCTGGAAGAACACCAGGAAAGCAGAGAAAAGAGAGAGAGAAAAACATTGGCTAACAGAGCAGAAGACTTACTAATGAGGATTCTTACATTCAACAAAGCAGTTGAAATAAAATAAAACTACAGGCAATGAATGGAACGAGCACATTCTACTTCAGGATCTGATTAAAGAAATGTGATTTCTGGCTCTGCAGCTTAGTTCCCTGGGACCAGAGGCACTTAGTGAAAACCTGTCTCCTCTACAGCTTACCACTGAAGAGTCTTCCGGAGCTCCTGTGATGTCCTTATTCCTCAGACTGTAGATGAAGGCGTGACCACGCTGTCCATCACTGAGGCTGTTGCACTGGAGTGTGAGTTGTATGTAGCAGAGGAGCTAAAGAACACTCCTAGGCAAGTGCAATAGAATAAGGAGAACATGGAGAGGTGAGAAGCACAGGTGGAGAAGGCTTTGTACTTGCCCTGAGCTGATGAGATTGCACGGATGGAGGACACTACCCTGGAGTAGGACTAAAGGATCCAAGCAAGGGGGCCAAGAAGGTCAGTCCTGCTGCAAAGTCCATCAATGTGTCCTTAGGAAAGGGGTCATAAAAGGCAAGCAGGAACACCTGATTAGTTCACAGAAAAGTGGGGAATTTCTGTGTCTATGCAGAAGGACAGCTGCAACACCATCAAGCATGGCAACAGGGAATCCAGGGCACTGATGACCCAGGATGCCACCACCAGCAACACACAGAGTCGGTGGTTCATGATTACTGTGTAGTGCAGAGGGTGTAGTGAAGATAGCTACAAAGCAATCATAAGCCATCACAGTTAGAAGGAAATTGTCCAATCCTTCAAACAGTATGAAAAACTATATCTGCAGGATGCATCCATTGTATGTTATGACCTTCCTCCTTGTCTGGATGTTCAGAGCATCTTTGGGATGGAGGTGGAGGTGAAGCAGATGTCCACAAAGGACAGGTTGGAGAGGAAGAAGTACATAGGCATGTGCATGTGGAAGTCTGAGATGGTGGCCAGAATGATGAGCAGTTTCCCAGCACAGTGACCAGGTACATGGAGAGGATATGCCCAAAGAAAAATGTTTGCAATCTGGATTCCTCTGTAACTACCATAAGATGTCATTCTGAAATCCATGCATCATTCTCTGTCCCCATGGGGTTGTTGTAAGCAAAAAGGGAGTTAAAAGAACGTGGCACAATTTCACAGAGCAACTTGACACACACACTATAGACACAATTCCTCTGCTTTCTGTGTGACTGCTCCCTTTAGGGGATCCTTTGCAATCTCTGACTTGGAATGCCAGTCTCACCCTATTTCTATCCCTAGTAGATTATGAATTCAATGATTTGAATTTATTTCATGCATTTAAGGAAATTAATTCAGTGATGACCATGTTCCAGGGACTCTCCAGACCATGAGGGACCAGGGCTAAGACAACAAGTATTCCTAATGCCTGATGATAGAAAAGTAACACCAGCAAAGACAAGGAGGCAAAGAAATAGTGTGGCAAGGGCAATGTGAGATTACTATTTAGGAAAGAAATCAGCTCTGAAGGAGAAGGTAGAGAGGGGGTCTCATTTTATTCTGAGTGTCCAGGTCAGACTGGCCAGCAAGTGACCTTTGGAAAGAGACCTCCAGAAGATAGGATGGGAGCCATTGTCTATGAAAGTGTGTGCCTTGCTGGAGAAATGACCAGTGCAAAGGTCCTGAGGAAGGTGCCTGCTTCTGATGTTCAAAGTTCACAAGAGCAAGGAGAGGGCAACATGAGCTGGAATTAGACAAGAATGAAGAACAAAGCAGCCTTGCTCTTGCTGAAGGTTCACGATGCAAGGAGACTCTGTCCAGGTGTTCCTGCAGGGGCCTTTTATTAAGTTGACAAGGTGCCTGTGCAGATTAAAAGGTAATCCCTGTTTATTACCATCTGTTGCCTGAAGTCCTGACCTCTGTAGTACAAGTTACCTTTAAAATACATTTTATCTAGGTTCCCCTCTTCTGAAACCTGCACTCACCTTTATAGGCAGACACACACAAATCACACACTCCACAAAACATGTCAGAATTCCTGCTCCCTGTACCTGTGATTCTCACACCCAGTATCACTATTCAAAGGGAATGGACACCAGGAAAGCTGTCTGTATCAATGCATCATCCTGTAAGGGAGGTAAAAGATGGTACCCAGCTCCACCTTTATGTGTGTCCATAAAGCGCCAAATAAAGGAACAATAAATAACAGAAAGAAGACCAGTAGGGTAGAGAAAGAGGAATGAGGAAGGGGAAGAGGAAGTGCTGGGAATGGGAATCGAGCACATTACATCCCTGCATGTTTGACTATGTCAAAATGACCCCAATATTATGTATACCTACAATGCACCAATAGAACACTTAGAAAAGTAAACAGTGACATGACAAAAGTGGTAACAAGGAATTCCCATTTGAAAATCTCCCCTACACACGTAACCTGAAGGATCCTTTTTGCATTGCCATTTTCTGCCCTG
>JAJEJO010003158.1:0-25961 GCA_020662805.1 Glaucomys volans
GGGCAGCTCACTGTTCATTTGGATCTTGAATGACAAGAGCATAGATGGATGATGGCAACACACATGTGTCATGACACAGCCCTCGGCCTAAGTAGGAGGACATGTGAGGGTGGGGTTGTCACGACACATGGTGACTTTATAGGGAATGGCTTGGGGATGTGCTTGCAAGTTGGACAAGGACCAGAACCAGAGCTAGAGCTTACCTGTAGGAATTATCAAAAAGAGGGAGAGATTGAATTTCAAAACACAAGAAAATCAAGAAAAGGTTCCACATGAGCAAAGTGAGAAAGGGGCCCCTCCACACTGGGCCATTTCAAGATCACTCAACAAACAAGATTGTTCAGTTTCATGCAAGTGATGGTGACCTTTGTCGTACTTTGTATATGTCCTTTTATGAATTGTTAGCTTCTTCCCTTGATCAGTTTTGTTGTGGGATCATTTTTCTATAAGGTATTTGAAAACATAAAACTCTCACTACTTTTCAATTTGGATACATTTCTTTTTAAATATTTGAAATTTATTTGTTCTAATTAATTGTGCATGACAGTAGGATACATTTATACATTTTGACAGATCATACATAGAGCGTAATGTCTCATTTTTTCTGATTACACATATTGCAGGATCACATCAGCCATCCAGTCATACATGCACATGAGGTAATGATGTCTGATTCACTCTACTATCATTCCTTCCCTGTACCCCTTCCCCTTGCTTCACTCCTCTCTACCTAATATAAAGAACTCTATTTTTCCATACCCCCTACCCCTTATTGAGAATTAGATTCCACATATCAGAAAAAAACATTCAGCCTGTTTTGGGGGTTTGGCCTATTTCACTTAGCATGATATCTTTAACTCCATCCACTTACCAGCAAATTCCATAATTTCATTCTTCTTTAAAGCTGAGTAATATTCCATCATATATTACTTTCTCTTTATCTTATTTTTGCAGGATCTCCAGGGGTAGGCCTGGGCTGGAATCAAAGAGCATTTTCTTCCTTTCTGTTTCTCAGGGCCCTCTGAGATCATTGCCTTATACCCCAGTCACCAACGCCCTCTTCATTTCTCTATTCTTCTCTATTTACTTCTCTCTGTAAAGGCAGAACATAATCCAGCAAAACGTGACAGTATTTCCCCAATGTTTAATGGTCAACAGGAAGTTTACAGACTGGACATTCTAGCTGCCATTTCTACATTAGGGAAAAGTTAATCTGATCTGGCCAGCTTGTGTTGTATTATGCATTATGGTGTGGTGAGAGAGTCAGAGGCCATACATGTGAGGTGTGCCATCCTCAGGTGATTCCTGGGATGTAGAGGGCGGACTCAACCACCAGTACCCTGAGTAGCATGTCCATTTCTTTTCACAGGATGCCCTTCACAAAATTATCATTTTACATACTATGGGCAAAGGTCTCTTCCTGTCTGGCAGGTTCAGTACCATCAGAGAGACAACCTTATTCCTCAGCATTCTCTGACACCATATCTTTTCAATCTCCCTCTTTTTTTCCTTTGACAGTTGCAAACAACTTTGGTGAAAGTTTAAAATGTATTATAAAAATCGTCAGATGCTATGTAAAGAAGCAATGTTGCCTTATTATCATTGGATAGCCAATTGTAAAGGTATTTGTATAAAGACATTGTGAATGAGAAAGCTTAAACATCATACTTATTTTTTATTGGCCTTTTCACAGTGTCTCTTTGAGGTCCTTGAATACTTGAAATAGGCTTCTGCCTCAGGGCCTTTGCATTGATTAAATTTCAGCAGATGACCTCCTGCCTACTGCTCCTTCCTCTTGAGGTCCATTGCAATGTTACATTCTCTGCTGATCTTGCCTGGACACCCATAAAAGCAGAAGCTCTAGGTCTTGGGGGTGCAGCCCAGTGGTAGAGCACCTGCTCAGCTAGCAGAAAGCTCTGGGTTCATACCCAGCAACACACACACATATTTAAATAGCACCTCCTTGGCTCTCTCCTTCATTTCTGCTTTAGTTCTCTTCACGTGTCCTTCACCATCAGACATGCTCTATGATTCTATCTCAAACAGCTTTATTGAGGCATAATTGATATTCAAAGGACCACTTGTGATTAATGTGCACAATCTGGAGAGTTTACACGTGTGCACATATACACACAAAGGCAATATGTCTATGATATACATATCTGCATATGCTTCCTTGCCCATCATTGGGATGTAGGAGAGTACTGACAGTGCCTGGAACATGGTCAGCACTCTGTATAAAATTCCTCAATGGTAAGAAATAAGAATAGATGGAATTGAACAGCTATGAACATTGATGTGGCTGCATCACTGTGGTAATCTTATTTTAAGTCCTTTGGGTATAGGCCAAGGAATGGGATAGCTGGGTCAAATGATGGATACACTCCAAGTTTTCTAAGGAATGTCCACACCACCTTCCAGAGTGGCTGCACCAACTTGCAATCCCACCAGCAACGTATGAGTGTACCCTTTTCCCCACATCCTCACCAACACCTGTTGTGGCCTGTATTCTTAATAAAAGACATTCTAATTGGGGTAAGATGAAATCTTAAGGTGATTTTGATTTGCATTTCTCTTATAACTAGGGATGTTGAACATTTTTTTCATAAATCTGTTGATTGCTTGTAGATTGTCTTCTGTAAAGTGTCTGTTCATTCCTTGGCCCATTTATAGATTGGGTGATTAGTATTCTTGGTATAAAGATTTTTGAGTACTTTGTAGATTCTGGAAATTAGTGCTCTATCTAAAGTGTGTGGGGCAAAGATTTTCTCCCACTCTGAAGGCTCTCTCTTCACTTTGCTGTTTTATTCCTTTGCTGAGAAAAACTTTTTAGTTTGAGTCTGTCCCATGTATTGATTCCTGCTTTTATTTCTTGCACCCTGGGAGTCATGTTAAGGAAATCTGGTTTTAGGTCAACATGATGGAGATTTGGACCTATTTTCCCTTCTATTAGGTGCAGGGCCTCTGGTCTAATTCCTAGATCTTTGATCCTTTCTGAGTTGAGTTTTGTACAATGTGAGAGATGTGGGTTTAGTTTCATTTTGCTGCATATGTATTTCCAGTTTTCCAGGCACCATTTGTTTAACAGGGTAGCTTTTCTCCATTGTATATTTTTGGCTTCTTTTTCAAGTACGAGATACCTGTATTTATGTGGGTTTGTCTCTGTGTCCTCTATTCTGTACCATTGATCTACCTGCCTATTTTGGTGCTGCTACCATACTCTTTTAGTTTGTGGAACCAACCTAGATGCCCTTCAATAGATGAATGGATAAAGAAACTGTGGTATATATACACAATGGAATATTACTCACCCATAAAGAAGAATAAAATTATGGCATTTGCAGGTAAATGGATGATGTTGGAAACTGTCATGCTAAGTGAGATTAGCCAATCCCAAAAATCCAAATTCCAAATGGTCTCTCTGATAAGTGAAAGATGATGCATAATGCAGTGTGGAAGGGAGGCAAGGATGGAGGAAGGATAGATAGCATAGATGGAAGGGAGGGGTTGAGTCAGTGGGGGGGGGGCAAGAATAATAACAGAATGAGACAGACATCATTGCCCTGTGTACATGTATGAATGCACAGATGGTGTGACTCTACTTTGTGTACAACCAGAGAAACAATAGCTGTACTCCATTTGTGTTCAATTAATCAAAATAAACAAATCAAACAAGGAAATTTTGAAATATTACTAGCCTTAAAGTATAATGAAATTATGGTAGTTGCAGGTAAATGAATGGAGTTGGAGAATATTATGGTAAGTGAAATAAACCAAACCCCAAAATTCAATAAAAATTTAAATAAATTAAAAAAAAACAAGAATAGATGGAGTGGAGAATATCATGCTAAGCAAAATAAGCCAGACCCAAAGAACCAAAGGCCCAGTGTTTTCTCTGATATGTGGATTCTAATTCAAAATGGGGGGGTACTAGGGAAGAATAGAGTTACTTTATATTAGGTAGAGTGGAGTGAATGGAGGAAAAGAGTTAAGGGGGTAGGAATGATAGTAGAGTGAAGCAGACATCATTACCTCATGTATACATATGATTAATGTCTGATATGATCCTACAACATGTACAGTCAGAAACATGAGAAATTACTCTCCATATGTGATTAATCAAAATGTATAAAAGCATTCTTCAGCCATGTACAACTAATTATAACTAATGAAAAAAATTAAAAGAAACTGCAGAATAAATCGGCTCTTGGAGAAAAAGATCAGAGTGGGACAGGAGATCCTCATCAATAATGGCTAGAGGAATGTCCTAAGAACACAGATGTATAAGCAGAGTGTAGGAATCCAGTTCTGAAGGAAATATAAATTGTAACATTTCAGCCTTATCAGTAGGGTTCATTTGTGTGAAGAGAACTCATGTTATTTATTTTTCTTGGTAGTCCATATCCACATGGAAATCGGAAATGATACAAAGGTTTCAGAATTCCTCCTTCTGGGATTTTCTGAGGACCCAGTACTGCAGCCACTCATCTTTGGACTTTTCTTCTGCATGTACCTGGTCACTGTGCTGGGGAACTTGCTCATCATTCTGGCCACCATCTCAGACTCCCACCTGCACACACCCATGTACTTCTTCCTCTCCAACCTGTCCTTTGTGGACATCTGCTTCACCTCCACCACCATCCCAAAGATGCTGGTGAACATCCAGACACAGAGCAAGGCCATTACCTATGCAGAATGCATCACCCAGATGTGCTTTTTCTTGATTTTTGGAGAGTTGGACAATTTCCTCCTGACTGTGATGGCCTATGACAGGTATGTGGCCATCTGTCACCCCCTGCACTACACTGCCATCATGAATCCCTGGCTCTGTGGTTTGCTGGTCCTGGTGTGCTGGATCCTGAGTGTCCTGCATGCCCTGCTACAAAGCTTAATGGTGTTGAAACTATCCTTCTGCACCGACTTGGAAATCCCCCACTTTTTCTGTGAACTCAACCAGGTGGTCCAGCTTGCGTGTTCTGACACCCTCCTTAATGACCTGGTGATGTATTTTGCTCCCCTGCTGTTGGCTTCTGTTGCTCTCACTGGCATCCTTTACTCCTACTCCAAGATAGTTTCCTCCATCCGTGCAATCTCATCAGCTCAGGGCAAGTACAAAGCCTTCTCCACCTGTGTCTCTCACCTCTCTGTGGTCACCTTGTTCTATTGCACAGGCCTGGGTGTGTACCTCAGTTCTGCTGTGACCCAAAACTCACATTCTACTGCAGCAGCCTCGGTGATGTACAGTGTGGTCACCCCCATGCTGAACCCCTTCATCTACAGTCTGAGGAATAAAGATATAAAAAGAGCCCTGAAAACTCTCTCTGGAGGGAAACCATAGAAGGACCTCTGGCCCTGGACTTCAGTGGTACCTGCCTTTGATTGCAAAGATTCAGAGCCAGAAGTTGTGATTCTTTGATTCAATTGTGAATGTGAGAAGTGTTTCTTCTATTTATTTGCTGGAGTTTCCATGACTCTGATTTCAACCTCCCTATACAATTGTGACCAACTCACTTGATTAAGCTCCTGCACCCTCTGAAATCCAAGAATGTTTTGTTTGGTTGTCCTGATTTTCTAAAGGTATTACAAACATCAGACCAGAAATATCTAAAACTTCTCATTTCCCTCATGGATTGGCAATAAAGATCATTTAATCAATGTCTTACTACATGACATATGGTAGTGATTAATGTTTCTTTTGCTTTACTGAAAACATATCATGTCTCTATGGAAAACCTGCTCTCCAACACTGAGGCAGTTCTTGCAAGAACGTGTAGAAGAAGGTCATCTGAGGTCGCAGCTTTGCATGATCATTTGTTTATCTATCAGCACATGAAAAGTGAGGAAAGGTGGTATGAAATTGACCAATTAACGCTATGTGCATATGTGAATAAACCACTGTGAACTTCACTTTATGTATATATTTTAAACAATAAATAAAAAACCTACAAATAATAGCAGGAAAAGAAAATGGGAGAGAGAGGAGGGGAGGCAAAAGGAAAGTACCAGGGAATGATGTTAGCAGATTATATCCCATGCATGTGTAACTATGAGAATGAACCCCAATATTATATAGACAGTTGTGCACTAATAAAAATACTTTAAAAAGAAAAAAAAAGAAAAAAAAATCTTCTTGGTAATTTCTACTTAGTATTTCTACTTTGTAACAGATCACTGGGGTTCAGAAAAAATGGTTTTAAGCCAACATATTCAAACATTCTATGGATTAGGATCTAGACTGTTTGTGGAAATCATTATGCTGTCTACCAACATGCCTTCTGCAGAATTTTCCCAGTTGTCATTCAATCCCTTGCAAAGAATTATTGACCAGACATGGTGGTGCACACCTTTAATCCCAGCTACCTAATTCCCAGTGAAGCCAGAGGATGGCAATTTTCAGCCCAGGCAAGGAAAGTTAGCAAGACCTTGGCTCGAAAAATTTATAAAAGATCAGGTCATGTGCCCTGGTGTTAGGCCAACCTGGATTCAACCCACAGACCACAAGAGAATAATAACAATCGCAATGACCAAACACAGAAATTTCTACAGAAATATGCTTACTTTCAAAATCACATACAAAGCCAAGTTTGGGAGGAGAGGACTTAAATCTACCTATACCTGACTCTCACAGAGCATCGTGTCCTTGTTCCTCAAACACGGTTCACACACCTGGACATGCAGTACCAGGTCTGCCATGGTAATGGTAGGATGCAGACTTCCTGGGACTAGAATCCTCATGTGGCCTCAGAGTTTGCATTTGGATGTTCATCCTGATGATTATTCTGCATACTGAGGCTGGTCTAGAATTAGTTTGGATCACTTCCTCACAGATGACATTTGGGGACAGGGATCTGTCCTGTAGGTAATAACTGATTGGCACTGCCCTTAGACATTGTCAAAGAAAAATATCACTAGTTGAGAACCACAGGCTCAGAGCTTGAGAGCTAAAAATATCATGCCAGAATTCAAATGAAGTTACCATTTCTACTTTTTTAAATATGTATTTTGAGACAGGTCTTCATGAGTTCCTGAGACTGGCTTTAGAAATTACCATCTTTCTGCCTCAGGTTGTCCAGTGGCTGAGATATGTGTGTGTGTTTGTGTGTGTGTGTTTGTGTGTGTTGTGTGTGTGTGTGTGTGTGTGTGTGTGACCATGTCTGGCCAATCCCTGCTCGATGATTAACATTTCTCAGCCCTGTTTCTGCAGTGGTGATGAAGTTCATAATCACACTCACACATAAAATTGACTTCATAGAATAGAATTCACTAAATGTGAGATCGCCCAGTTCCTTTCAGGTGTTGAACTTAGGCTATGGTGCATGAAAACTCTCACCACCTCATCTTAATAAATATTTCAAAGTGAGAGACAATTGGAGCTCCTCACTTGATACTGTTGGGACCATGAAGGTCAGAAGTATAATGTTCAAGGCTTTTCCTCAGGGGACACAATTCACCATCTTATTAAAGATGGCATGACTATGTTCTGGGAATATTAGGTGTTTCATCTCTAACACAGATCAGGGCTCTCAAGATCCATGAGCTCAAATGTAGATGAGTTCATCAGCATAAGACATAGACAACACTTTCAGTCAAAGGAAGGTTGAAGTGCCAGGAGGCTTGACCTCTGGAAGGCAGGTGGATTCATGGAGGACCAGTAAAGATGAGGTTTGCTGGACTATAAATGGGTTTGTGGGAACAGAGAATCAACAGAAAGAATTTCCTGTTTTTCCAGACCAATGTCCCTCAGGGAAAGAAGAGGAAAATGAGCCTAATGAGCAGATATAAGGAGCTATGGACTTTGCTCTGATGTGGTCCCTCAGTGCATAGCCTTGTGCCAGATGGGACGTGGTGGTGTCCTTTGAGGTCTTCAGTCTAACTATGTACACTTGACTCCTTCCTGCTGTGTTATCTGGGGACAATTTCATCACTGTAAAGCCCACCCAGGCAGGACCTTGCATTTCCACAGAGAGACCTTCCTCTCAGAGCTGGTCTCCAGGTGAGTCTGAGTGCTCAGTGGACACTGCAGGAGAGCATCAGAGGGAATGGAACACAGACTCTTTAGCTAAGGTCAGTGGAGAGTCAGGAAGACCTAGCCCAGAGCAGGGCTTCTCTTGCCAATTGTTGCCCTGATTGATTATTGATTCACAAGGCTGCATTGATTCATGACACTTAGCTGAGAAGTGAACATTTCCCTGATCAACACAGGGTTCACTAGTGAGCATAAAATGGAGCTAACAGAGGCAGAAGGGAAGATGGGAGGAGGTGTCCAGTGCTCTCAGAGAAAGATCACAGGTCCATAGGTCGTTGCCATTAAGGAGGTAGAGGAACAAGGATTAACTGTGGAGGGACAAGAAGTTAGCTTAGGTCATTTTTTTTATTTATGTCTATTTAAGATGTGATATATTTGATTATGTTTGTGTATTATTGACAAAGATCCTGAGTAAAGTTCTTTCAAAAATTATCTTTCCACAGAAGTTCATGTGACACACATTTTAAAATGATGTTTCTCTGCATATTCACATGAAAAACATTATTTCTGCGGTGAGTACAAGTGGGCCTAAGAGCCTTATTATGTAATGATTTGAGTACCTGGGAGGCGGAACACCTCTGTGGGGCTGGTAGCCAGTTCCTTGTGCATTGAAAAGTGCCTGTGGCTATTTCTCTTCTGTGAACTTGATGGGAGCATTTCAAACTCCCTTCTTTTCCAATGCATTCCTTAATACAATGTATTCACACACTGCCTGTTGGTAATTATTATTATGTTTTAATGTAGATGGAAATACATTTTTGAGGAATGTGTGAAAAAGTGCATTTTGCAATGTCTAATGTATCAATTGGTTGTATTTTGTTTGCACATTGTTTTTTGAAACAACTGAGTGATTAGTTTAATACTCTTCATTTTTGAGTCCTCCCTTTAAATAAATGTATCGAGTGCATCTTTATTGCTAAGTCACTTTGGATGTTATCCACCTCATTTTCACATCTGTTATTGCTTACTGTGTCTGTTGCCTTTTTTAGATAAGATAAATTGTTTATAATGGTGTTACTATACTCATCATTTGGAAGATAGTCATGCTTATTTCCCATTTGACTTAAGTCAGTTTATCTTTATTAAGCCTAGCTTAATTCATATCTATTTTTCTGACAGATTCCAAAACATTACATATTGGTACCTGAGTGCATATTAGAGGGATGTCCTTCATTTTATATTCTTTCCAGGTGTTTGTCCGATGAATGTTGAGTTAGTAACTCATGTTGATTTTATTAAATAATTCTCATTTTATTTCTTTGATAGATATTTTTTATTGTCTTTCAGTGCATGCTGAATGAATGTGCTGTTATGTACTGATGAATGCCAATAATATATACAAGGAGTGCATTTTTTTAATATGTTGGAAAAATGTAAAGGTCAGTATAATGCATGAAGCATGGTGCTCAGCAGAGGTTAGGAAATGTAGGGGCAGAGGAGACTGGGAGGCTGGATAGTAGGTACCAATATAAAATTACACAGAAGGAGGAAGTCTTTTTAGTGGTCTTTCACAATTCTTTTTTACTAATTTGGTATTAAACCAATGGTGCAAATATATTTTTCTTTTGTTAATTCAAGTGTCATTCTCACCATGAGTGACATTTGTCCCCCAGGGAACATTGGGCTGTGTTCAGAGATGTTTTGCTGTCCAACAGGGGAGGGATCTTGAGAGCTCAGGGACACTGCTAAACATCCCACAAGGTACATCCCCACCTGGAAGAACAATGTGCCCAGCATGTTGCAGGTGAGGAGTTTGAGAAGCCTGGGGTAAAGGAACATCTTCATCTTTCACGTTCATCACTGTCTCCAGCATGTCACCAAGATGTGGTACGCCATGCCACATCCATCTCAGAGAAGTCCTGTTTTCTGTTTGAAAATTCCAAACTCATCATGAGCTCTTTGGGGTCTTTTCCCAGGCAGAAGGTTGTGAGAGTGATATTTCGCTGTTTTCTTAAACAATTAGTAGCTTAGAGCTAATATTTATTCTTAACACTATTTTCTTCTCCCTGTTGTTGGTATCTGCCCAAGTTTAGCAGAATTTCAAGTGGTTTTACAATTACTGTATCTCCACTGATTCATGGGGCAATTTTTTGATCCATTAAACAGTTTAATCTTAATTATTTCTGCATCTTTTTCTTACTGCTGAGATTCTTGATCCTGATGTTGCTGTTCACTGTTGATTTCATATATAATGTCTAGATATTCATCTCCAATGTGTTTTGCATTTTTGAACTGAGGTCTTTAACCTGTATGATAATTGGTTATTGTGTGAGCTAGGAGACCAACTTTATCTTCTCCCAGACAGAAGGCCATTTTTGAAGGCATTTATTCCATCATCTAATCTTTTCCTGCCAGATGGCATTTAACTTTGTGATGTGCGAAATGCCCATATAGACTCAGAGTTCATTCTCAAGTAACTCAACAAGGTATGCTATATTCTTGCATGTCAAAATCTTTGTCAATTTAATTATTAATTTATAATGATATTTTGACTTGCAGTTTGATATTCTTTCCAGTTCCTTTGGTTTGTTTGTTTGTGGTGCAAGGGTTCAAACCCAGAAGCTGGTGCGTGCTGGGCAAGTGATCTACCACTGAGCCCACCACAGTCCTGCTTCAGGGAGTGTTTGAGGCTCCATTTTATTTGTTTAATAGAGTTGTTTGGAACATGGACTTACCCTCCTCTCAATCTTTGAGGTGTTAGTGCCATTTTCTTAAAATATTTGCTATGTGATTTTACATCCCACAGGAAACACAGAGGTGAACAAAGCCACAAGGTCTCTGCTCATTCAGATCCTGTATCACAAGGGCCTAGATTAAGTAAAGGGAAACCAATGTGTTATAACATGTGTCCCCAGGCAGACAGCACAAGATGTGAAAGGACAGAACTCCCACAACACATGTGCAATTTTCTGAAGAGTGGACTGGGGGCCTTTGCCCCAGTGAAGACCTGATGCTCAGGAAACCTGTCTGCAACAGAGAAGGGTGCTTCTCCAGCAACTTCCTCACCCCTCATGCCCAGGAGTTTGCTCTGAAGCACAGGCCTCCACATGTCCTCCCCATCCCATTCTTATGTCCTAGTTGTCTATTTGCTTTTCAAATGATATTTCCTTGAATATCCTTCTGTCCTGATGAAGTTCAGAGATGGAAACCTCATGAATACATGAAGGAACCTGAAAATGAGAGAGAATTGATTTGGTCCTGAGGAAGCTCTCAGGGTATCAGGGAAGAGGCATCTCTGTGTTCTGCTAAATAGTGAGTCAGGCAGATGGTTCTGAATCTATGAAGCACCTGGAATGAAAAAGAAATGTTACTTATCAACCTAGGAATAGGGAGCTGGAAGTGAGGGGCAGAGAAGGCATATTTAATTTGGTTGGGGGGAACTTGACCTGCTGGAGAGGAATTTCCATGGCTGTTCATGCAACATACAAGTGAGCCCTCCTTAGGCACAGGCTCTTAGATTCAACAAACACAGATTAGACACTTTTTTAAAAACTTGCCTGAGTTCTGAACATGTACACGTTTCCCTTGTCATCAATACCTAAATAATATGTTCTTACAATATGCACAACATTTTCATGAAGAGAATTTAAGTACTGTTGAGATGTATGTTTTGTATAAGGGACTGGAGTGTCCATGGCTTTGGGGATTTATAGGGGTTAAACCTCTGAAAATGATTGCCCTTGATACTGATGGAGAGAAACGTAGAGCAGGATGACCAGCCTTGCTCTATGGGCCAAATCAGGGCTGACAACTGTTTTGTAATGCTGTCTTGGTGCACAGCCATGCTCAGTCAGTACACCATGCCCACAGCTGCTTTCTTGTTACAGTGGCAGATTCGTGTGTCTAGGAAGGTCCTAAAACCAGGTCCCCATGGACATGGAGGGATGACTCTCTTTTAATTTTTATCCTCTTCTCTAGATGGTCATTCAGTTTCTGAGGATTCATTTGGAAGGAGTCATCCTCCAAGATGTAAGATGCTCAAGAGGAATTTAGGGTTATTAATTAGCTTTGGAATAAAGTATGATGAGCTTGTTGGTGAGTTCCAAGGGGCTTTCAAGAGCATTTCTGCTGCTCTTTGCTGGAATCCTGCCTCAGCTGCTGACAATTACAGGATGGACAGCTGGAGGAGAAGAAATCAGGAAGAGAAACCAGTTCCAGTCAGGCCACCCTAGATCAGCCAACAGTCAGCTGAGTCCCCAGTAAACCAGAAAGCCCAGCCGAGATGAGCAGAGGGACCCAGGGGACACACTGACTTACTGGACTTCTCAAAAGTGCTGATAACAGGGCACTTGTTCCCAACACAATGAATAATGTGTTTGAGAGGATGACTAAGCTAAAAAACTAATTGAACCATTACACCTTAGAACACTTCCTCAGCTGCCGACTAATCCAGGCTAGACAGCTGGAGGAGAAGCAATCTGGAAGAAAAGCCAGTTCCAGTCAAGACACTGCAGATCTCTGGACAGTCAGCTGAGTCCCCATAAATACCAGCGGAGATTGGCAGAGGCCCCAGGGTACACACAACTGTCTACAGATCCATAAGGGGACCAGTGAGCTCAGAATAACCTATCACCCTGCACTCCTATTTGATAGTAAGATATTATACTAAGCTCATTTGCTGTTAGAAATGCTTGTTATCAGCAATAGTTAACCCTTAAAATAAGTGAAAGGAAGGGACCTGAAAGCAATTAGAATAATCTACTTTTTGGTTTGGAAATTGCCATGATATTTAAAGACAGCATTCACAATTACTCTCTTATTTAAGTTTATTTGATACAACTGAATTTTAAATGATACATGGAGGGATGCATCTTGCAGACATATTTTTTCATGCTCTTTGGAGTTGTGGACATTTGCTTTCTAACTGTGATGGTTTATGATTAATTTGTAGCTATCTATCACTCTCTGCACTATAAGGTTATCATGAAGCATTGACTCTGTTTGTTGTTGGTACTGGCCTTCTGGATCACAAGTGCCCTGAAATCCTTGTTGCTGACACCATTGCTCTGTGTGGAAGGTGAGGCCACACATGGAAGAAACATATGGAAGAGAAAAGGTACTCAGCTTATGGCAAGGAGGGAGAAAGAATGCAGAGCCAGACAAGATATAATTCCAAGGGCACACCCCACCACCATGATCTACTTCCTTCAGCCACACTCCCCTGTCTACAGTTATCATCAAGTAGTCAATTCAAATTATTAATCCATTCAGTGGATTAATCCACTGATGAAGTTACAGCTCTCCTCATGTAATCCTTTCATATCTGACATTCCTACATTGCCTAATACTGAATTTTGGGGGAGATACCTCATATCCAAACGATAGGTGATTTCATTCAGAAAAAGGGAAGGATTCATATTTCTAGGTAGTGCTTGAAATTTTAAAACAGAAATAGACAGACAGTTCAATAATGCAACCAAAAAGCCAGTCAATCCTTGATGAGCAAACCCCTTGCACATGAACACCAATTTTCACACCACAGTATGAAAAAGACATGCTTTGTGTAGTAGTATAATATAATATACCACATAATTTACCTTATCCTATTGAAGGTCCTCTTTGATTATCATGCAATTTGACCTACCTATCATTTCAAATTTGTCTTTCCATAGAGACATGACTTGGAGATCTGGATTTCCTAAATATACATCTGATATATATCAGATGTGATTGTGGTAGAGATCATGCAAAGGATATGAAAATGATAACATGCCATTCAGCAGACTGGCAAGAGGGAGGAAGGAAGAAGGCAAAACTTTGGTAACATTGTCCTTTCCCAGTACATCCCTTCCCAGTGACAAGACAATCCCTGGGAAGGAGAGATCCATCAAGTTTAAAAATGAGTCTCTGGGAAGAAGCCAAAACCTTGATCCTTCCCCCAAATATATCCTTTTCCAGGAACAGTACCATAGACCCTGAGGGAAGGGGATAAGTGCTGATGCTGCACCCTGCACCCTCCATCCTTGTCCAGTAAATACAACTTTCAAATTCTCACAGACTTTTTCTGAGTGCACAAACTGACATGTTCTGACACAGTCTTCAGTGGCTCAGTCATCTCCCAGCATGCAACCTAGAGAAACCCAGACCTCCCCTGTAATTGGGGAAGTTTTCTACCCAGAAGGTGAATAAATATTTTGCTGAGTTGGTGAGTCCTCACTCACCCTGGTCACTCTGGTGCATACATCGTGGACACCAAGCTGAGTAAGTAAGCAGAACTCCGATGATGAGAAAAAAACCTGTGCTCAGTCTTGAAGCACACTGGTCTGCAAAGTCCACATTGCTAGGGAGACCAGTGGAGATGCTGAAGCCCAGAGGCATAAAGGACCCTCAAGGGCAAAACTGTGGTCCTGGGATTTTCTCTAGTGCAAAATGACACAAGAGGTGTGGTTGTAAAGTGGACTTTCTTGCTAGGAGGAGTTAAGTACACAACTGTGCTTTTGAGTAACAAAAGAAACAAAAAAGAAAGAAAAGAAAAGAAAAGAAAAGAAAAGAAAAGAAAAGAAAAATATCTCATGTGTTCTCCAGCATTTGAGAAGAAATTATTCTTAAAAAAGTGCAAATTGTCCATGAGATAAATGGAAATTTTCAGTATGTTCAATCCATGATTGAAAATAACTTTGAGCAGTTATGAAAGTGACAAAGGTGAACACTGTTAAAATGTTAAAGTACAGAAAGCTTCATAAGGTGAGTTGTTCATCTTTTATAGATGCATTGAAATCAAAGAAATGGAAACTTGAGAAAATAAATAGAAGAACAAGTTATACTTCCATGATCTGAACAAACTTGCAATTTCTTGCTCGCAGACTTCACAGTGCAATCAATGATAGCTTTTTAGTCTCAGAACAATGGATGCTTGTTCAGTTTCTCAGAGAGTCTCCTCAAAGTGCTTTTGATGTCCTTTTTCCTCAGACTGTGGATAAAGGGTTTCAGCATGGGGGTGACCACAGTGTATATCACTGAGGTTGCTGAAGTTGAAAGTGAGTTTTGACTCACAGTAGAACTGAGGTAAACACTGAGAATAGTAAAATAAAACAAGGAGACCACAGAAAGGTGAGACACACAGGTGGAGAGGCTTTGTACCTGCCCTGAGCTGATGAGATTGCACGGATGGGGGACAGTATCTTGGAGTAGGAGTAAAGGATGCCACCAAGGGAGCCACTTCCCAGCATTACAGATGCAAAATACATCAGCATGTCATTAAGAAGAGTGTCAGAACAAGCAAGGTGGACCACCTGATTAGGTTCACAGAAAACGTGGAGGATTTCCAAGTCTGTGCAGAAGGGCAGTCACAACACCATTAAACTGTGTCACAGGAATTCAGGGCACTTGTGATCCAGGACACCAGAACGACCATGTAGTGCAGGGGGTGGCAGATGGCCACATATCAGTCATAGGCCATCAGAGCCAGGAGGAAGTTGTCCAACATTTCAAAAAAATGCAAAAAAATAAATCTGGTGCAGGCTTCAAATGTTATGGATTTTCTGTGTGCCTGGATGTTCACCAGCATCTTTGGGATGGTGGTGGAGGTGAAGCAGATGTCCACAAAGGACAGGTTGGAGAGGAAGAAGTACATGGGCATGTGCAGGTGGGAGCCTGAGATGGTGACCAGGATGATGAGCAGGTTCCCCAGCACAGGGACCAGGTACATGCAGAGGAAAAGTCCAAAGATTAGGGGCTGCAGTTCTGGGTCCTTGGAAATTCCCAGAAGGAGGAATTATGAAACTTGGATATAATTCTGTGGTTCCATTTCTTGTGACTACCTGGAAAGAGAGAAGAACAGTACTACATTTGGTTCCTGGTCCCCTTTAGGACCTCCCCCTGCCACATCTGATGAAGAATTCCAGTTCCTCTCTTCCTTTTTCTCAACAAACTGTATATTCAACTGCTTTCACGAGCACTTCTTTCATGCACTTGAGCAATGTAAACTGAATTCCAACCATGTTCCTTGAACTGTCTTTCCAAGGAACCTATAAATAAATGTCTCTAGAATCCAATCACAGAAAAAGAATGTGAAGAGGAAATTGTAAAAGGAGAGCTAAAGGAAGACTTTGAATGTTTTAACCACACAGCACAGATAGATTGATTTCAGCATTAAATAATGCATACATGTATCATGACATCCCAAAATTATGTGTGATTTTTATGCATTTGTTATGAATGAAAAAGAAATGATCATCAACTACATCAGACAATAATCATTACTGTGGAGAAAATGTGGCAGGTCAAAAGGAGAGTAGATAGTGGATCTTATTTATTAGAGTCTTGAAAAAAATGTAAACAAGGTCACATTTGAACAGGGACCTCCAGAATGAGGAGGAGGCCACACAGCAGAGGCATGGCTAGGAGGAGTGACCAGCCCAGTCGCCCCAATGATAGTGCTTCGTTCATGCTTCAAAGTTCAAATCGAAGCCAGAATGGGGTAGAAGGAGATGGAAGGGACATGTTGCCTGAGAATGCCGAGGAAGGAGGCAGCCACTCTGAAGCTGCTGAAATGTTAAGGTTCTCCAGAGACCAAGGAACCTGTCTCCACAGTTGTTCCTTGTACTTCAGTTTAAAGCAGCTTTCCTGAGATCTAGTTTTGGCTGAAGGACTGCACGCATGCAATGTGCATGATCTGTTGCGTTCAGACTCATACGAAGCCTGGTGCCCTCACCCAATCGATGCTATGGACACATCCATCCCCTCCCAGAGTGCCCTTGTGTCCCTCCCCCATTTTTTTTTTTTTTTGCTTTGTTTTTGTCTGTGGTAAGAACAGTTAACCCCAGGTCTGTCCTCATGGGATGTTTTCAATATCATTTGTTAGTGCCAGGAACTATGTTGTAATCAGGTGTCTGGAAATTAAATGTCTTATGTACCTAACTTAATAAAATAGTCCACATGTTCCCTCCTGCACTCCCAGGACACCATTCTGCTCTGTGCTCTGTGAGATTGGTTACTTTAGACTTCTCATGAATGTGGAATCATACAGTACTTGATTACAAAGGCATCTCCTGGACCCAAGTGGATTGATTTCTTTGCTTTAGGTGTCTAATGATCTGGACAGACAAAGACTACACAAGGGTCGAAAAATTACAGGCTGATGTTCTTCATAAACATAGATGAAAATATTCTCAACAAAATGCTTCCAAGATGAACTCCACAGCACCTTAAAAGGATGATGCCCAATTGAGAATATATGCACTCAAGGACTGCAGGTCTGATGACTGCTCTCTCTAACCTCCATAACAGAATCCCACTACCTCCATGACCATCTGTGCTCTTGCTCCATGTGGTTTATCCCTGTGGATGTTAGATTACAGACACACTTCATCCATTATCTTCTACCTTTGCCAGTATGATGTCAGATCCAAATGAGTGGAGACTTTACCTGCTGTCTTCATTTTTGTCTTTTTACAAAGGTGAATACATTTTAGAAAATAAAGAAAAAAACAGAAGCAAGTAAGAGTTTATGCACTAAAAAATGATTGAGTATTTAAAGGGATCCCAAATAACTGCACTGAATGAAATTGAACAAAAATCTGAAATAAATCTTCAACAAAAGACCCCAAGTACTGATAGTTCTATTCCATCAACAGGAGCATCTAACTCAAGATTGAATTGGCCAAAACCTAGAATCACAATATTACAAATGAATACTTGGGAGCAGCAAAAGAAACACCCACAGTTATCATTTCATCCTATATAAACATAAATGGATTCAAAGGAGCTTCTGATCCTGGACACAATGGCAAGAATAATGAAATTAAGTCACAACCATGATGAAAACACTGCTCACTTTATGAGTTCTTACCATGTGTGGGAGGCAGCCACGTTGTGTGCCTCCTCTCGTTGTTCCTACCGGGAATCATCTGATGCCAATTAAATACACCCATGGCACAGACAGAGAATCTCCATAAACACAACAAAGCTTCTATGTATAAAAGCATGGGCATGAGAAAGAAGTGGCAATCTTTTTTGAATGCAAAAGAGTATGATCCACAATGTAGTAGGAAATATTTCCTGTTTACAGAAATAGAATAAATTCCAAAAGGCAAAATTAATGCAAAAAGGAAAAAACACATGCAATAATATAGCAACAGGCACAAGAGGCAATTGATTACCTCTCACTGTGCAGAGGAACTTTCTAGATTAAGAAAGCAATGGAGGGGACGGGTCTGCAATATGACTGACAGAGGTTTGACCACAAAAAGTTCGCAAACTTCCACATGCCCCTTCCCCCAAATATACCTGTAATATACAAAAAAAAAATGAAATTGGAAATGGCAAACAGTGGAAAAATCTAATTATTCCTTTGAAAGAACAAAATCAAAAGATAAAACACTGGGTCCCCCTCACCTCCCATAAAACAAAGAACTGCACAAACAATTTGGAATTGCAAAGAGAAAGAAACTCGCTAACTCTCCCAGCATATATCCAGCCTCAGCAGGTGAAGCAATGTAGCTTTCCCCATGACCTATCCAATCATTTACTTTGCTCATGTTAAAACCCAGCATGCCAGAAGATCCTGTGGAACATCCATCTCAGGAGCTGTTGTTGCAAGGTGGCATCTGTTAGCAGTTCCACAGTCCCATCTTTATAATGTAGAATTCCTTTGGATGGGCTCTAATTCTATGGAAAATATTTTATACTACTTCATTCAGTCTGATCCAATTAGACTTCCGTTCCCAAAATGTAATTGTCAATAGTGATCTATGCATTATAGATTCTACACAACAGTCCAATAGTTAACACATTAAATAAATGGTTAAGGAGTCAAGCACACAACCACAGGGATCTCTCAGCTACGCTGCCTTGGTTCAGCTGAGTTCAGGTGAGTTTCATCAACATTCATTCTTGCTGAACCTGCATGCAGTATCTACTTGAGTCTCAGACTCACCTGGAAGGGGTCTAAGAAATGAAGGCCTGTGTGTGGGAGTCTGGATTCCAGCCTGGATGATTGAAGATGGAGACTGAAACCCTGTCCCCAGACCAGCAAGCAGGAGTGAAGCAATTGACCCTTAGCTTGATTTCGGACTCCAAAACATACCACAATATCCTGTCCAGCTCAAGATGCACCCTGTGAGGGACAGCATCACAGGCTCTATTTACCGCTCCATCTCCTGCTCATTAGGTACATCTCCTCTTGATACTTCAATCCCTGAGTATTGATGTCCCAGTGGGATATGGTCTGAGAAGAAAGGAAAAATTTCCTGCTCTTCCTCTGTTCCCAAGAGATCCAGTTAGAAATCAGGTGGAGCCAACCTCTAATGCTCCTTGTCCATGAAGCCTCCTGCCTTCCAGAAGTCTCACCTCTGTAACACTGTTGCCCACACTTAGTTATTGGCCTGGTGTCCGGAAGTCTGAGAACAACAGCTGGGTTTGGGCAAAGATATCTGAGAAGCACTGGAGAGAGGGAATGAGGGGGTCAGAGAGCTTGAGACAGGGGCCTTGCAGCAGAAAGCAGATGCAGGTGGTGGTGGTGGTGAGAGTCCTTCTCTGTCCTGGTCATCTGCTCTGGCATTCACTCACTGGCTGATGACTTCAGAATGTGGTGTACAATTAGAGGAGGGATGTCTGTGGGGAAAAGTGGCAGAAGCACACATTGGTGTGTGTTTGTGCATGAGTGTGAGTGTGTGCACCCACGCATGCATGTGATTGCCTTTTGAGAACTTGTGCATGTGTGTTCACATGTATGTTTATGCTCTCTTACATGCAAGTGTGCATGCATGTATACCCATGTGCACAATGTGTGTGTGCACATGTGTGTATATTGACAAACACAAGCTTGTGTGTAAGGGTCATACAGAAATCACAGCCATTAGACAATCAGGTGTCTGGTCTTGGCCACCAGTCCATGATAAAGGCGGCATCTCTGGCTGCCCTTCACTTTGACATAATGTGTGGAGTTGTGACCTTGGTGTTGCATGGAGCTGCAGTCCTCCACAGCTTGGGGACATGAAAGACAGAGTCACCCTCATCCTGGCATGGTTCAGGTCTTGCCTTGCTCATCCTCCCCAGCCTTACCACCCTCCCCACCACCTTCCTCAAGGACATGCCTCCAGGATCCCACCAGATCTGAAGCAGCCCTGGAATGGCACACTCTACTCTCTGAGCACATTAGAGGAGGAGCTGGAAAGCCACTGTCCACAAGCCAAATCCTTTTGCTCCTGCTTCAGAATGAGCCATGAGTGGATTTTATGCTTTTATCATAAGGAAATCAAAGGGAGAGCAGTAATTGTGACCCGCGAAAATTGTGTGAAACTCAAATTGAATTGTTTATTAAATTATCTTACAGTGATTAAGACATATACCAAAAAATGTGCCATTGTAATTCGCTGTAGTGGAATGGAATACATCCAGAATTGCCACTGTTTGCAAAATGTATTGTCACTCCAAAGAGACTGACCATTGTGACATCACACTCCACTTTCCCTCCTGCTCCTGCTCATTTCTCATCTACATTCTCTCTCTACAAATTTGCTTGTTCTAGCTATTTCATAGGAGTGGAATCACACCAGATTCTTTCTTCTGTTTTAGTGTATTATTTAGTTTAATGGTTTCAGGGTTCACCCTGGTAGCATGTGTCAGAACTTAGATTCTTTCCCTGTCTGAGTGACATTCCCTTACAAACACACACCATGTCTCTGCCTGTGTCTGTGGTGGGCATGGTGTCCCCCATGTCTTTTTCTATAAATGCTGCTGCTATGGATACTGATGTACAAGTGTGTATTTAAGTCCCTGTTTTCCAATCTTTGATGGGGTGGAGTTTCTGGGCGTATGATAATTCTGGGTTAACTTTTGAGGAACTGCTAAGTGTTCTCCACAGTAGCAGAACCATTTTACATTCCTGGTAGTCATGTGTGAGGATTCCAGTTTCTCCCCTTTCTTATCAACATTATTATTTTCTTTTTAAAGAATAATATTACATTTGAATTTTTAGTCTATTTTGGATTGACAATAATTTTATGTATTTATGAGATATAGAATGATTTCTTGGGATATGTATGCCTTATGTAATGGTAATTCTAGGTTATTGGCATATTCACCACCTTAAACATGTATCACATATTTGTGCTGAGATCTTCCCAAATCCTCTCATCTAGCTTACTTAAAAATAGTTTCTTGTATGCTTTAGTCACTTTCATATGCAATAGAACTCCAGCATGCATTCTCCTCTCCACCTGTATCTCTGAACCTAGTGACCAACATGTCTATATCACCTTATTCTATTCCCCTATCCAGTTACTGGTAGCAATTATTGTACTCTCCAATTCCAAGACATCAGCTATTTTTGGTTCATTTTAAGGCACGTTAATGGCATCTCATTGGGGTTTTGAATCATATTCAAATTTTGGTCTCCAGAAGTGAAGTTTCATAGGTAGACAGTCACACCTGCTCCTTTGTGTATTTTATCTGATGACTGCCACACTTATGGCAGAGCTGAGTCACTGTGAGAGACCATCTGAACTGTAGAGCCTGAGACATCTACTATCTGTCCCATCTCAGAAGTTTGCTGGACACTCCATTCAAGCTAGTGGGCAAGGTGTGATTCATGCTAGTGAGTGTGTGCACACATGTGACAAGCTTTTCTTGGTCAGAGCTGCTTAGTTGGAGGTGCTTGTGATGGACAGGGAGACAGTCCCCAACAGGTGGCCAATCCCTCATCCCTCCAACCTGTGACCAATTTACCCCACTTTTTGAAATCCACTGTTAATATTGTCTTTTAAATGAGAAAAAATTCCAAAAGTGCACACTGTCAGATTATTACAATTACCCTCAGTCTGCTCCCTTCAATTATTGTAAGGGCTAGCTGTTGCTGCAGAACAAGCAGTCCTCAGGGTAAATTGCTTAACAAGGTTTTTATCACCAAATGGGACTACCTGGTGAGGGATTTTCTGAGTCTGGCTCAGGAACAGAATATGTATAGGTACAGGAGAGCCTGTAGCCTGAAATTACAGCATGGGGCAGGAATGCAAGCTCCCTTGTGAGCTCTCCTTTCATCTTGAGGAATGAAGTTTTTCTGAGCCTGAAGAACACACGATAGAGCATATTGGTATTGCTCACTTACTACTCTCCTACTTCTTGTGGCAAAACTCAGAGAGGGGGGATATTTCATTTTGTTCAATGGAAGGATTAATATTTCTAGGCAGCACTGGACATTGTCAAGCAGAAGCAGATAGATGAGGCAATAATACAACATAAGAACTCTGAGCCAATCCTCAGTGAGCAAACTACCTGGTACAGGAACAGCAGCCCCCACACCTCAGTGACCACATTTTCAGCATGAAAAGATGCATTTTGCAATAGCAATACAATATGTAACGTAGATGTTTAGCTCATCTTATTTAAAGTTATTTATAATTCTGAGGCCAAAATAATCAAACTTTAATTTCAAATTTTTCTTTCCATTTAGACTTCAAGTGGAGACAAGTCTTTGAAAATAAGCTTTGCCAGTTATTGTGGTAGAGAGCCTGCACACCAAGCTGAGCAAGAGAGCAGTGCACCAATGGTGAGAAGGAAAGCTGGTGCTCAGCCATGGAGCCTACTGGTCTGTTAGAATCTGTATCATCAGGAAGAGCAGCTGAGATGGGGCCTCATGGAAGCACGAAGGAAACACAAGGGCAAAATGATGGTTCTTGGATTCCCTCCTAGGATTCTGCAGGTGGTCCTAATTGTAAAGTGTTTTTTCTCTTTTTTTATTCATTTAATTTTGATCCATTGAACGCAAATGGAGTACAGCTATTGTTCTCTGCTTGTACACTAAGTAGAGTCACACCATCTGGGCATTAATACATGCACCCAGGGCAAGGATGTCTGTCTCATTCTGTTATTATTCTTAACTCCTCACCCCGACCCCACCCCTCCCTTCCCTCTATGCTACATATCCTTCCTCCATTCCTGCCTCCCTTCCTCCCCGCATTATGCATCATCAATCACTTATCAGAGAGATCATTCAAACGTTGTTTTTTTGGGATTGGCTTAACTCACTTCGCATGACAGTCTCCAACATCATCCATTTACCTGGAATTGCCAAAATTTTATTCTTCTTTATGGCTGAGTAATATTCCATTGAGTATATATACCACAGGTTCTTTATCCATTCATCTATTGAAGGGCATCTAGATTGGTTCCACAATCTAGCTATTGTGAATTGAGCAGCTATGAACATTGATGTGGCTGCATCACTGTAGTAATCTGATTTTAAGTCCTTTGGATATAGGACAAGGTGTGGAATAGCTGGGCCAAGTGGTGGATCCATTCCAAGTTTTCTAAGGAATCTCCACACCACTTTCCAGAGTGGCTATACCAACTTGCAATTCCACCAGCAATGTATGAGTGTACCCCGTTCCCCACATCCTCACCATCACCTGTTGTTTCCTGTATTCCTAATAAAAGACATTCTAATTGGGGTAAGATGATATCTTAAGGTGGTTTTGATTTGCATTTCTCTTATAACTAGGGATGTTGAACATTTTTTCATAAATCTGTTGATTGCTTGTAGATCTTCCTCTGTAAAGTGTCTGTTCATTTCCTTGACCCATTTATTGATTGGGTTATTAGTATTATTGGTGTAAAGATTCTTGAGTACTTTGTAGATTCTGGAGATTAGTGCTCTATTCAAAGTGTGCATGGCAAAGATTGTCTCCCACTCTGAAGGGTCTCTCTTCACATTGCTGATTGTTTCCTTTGCTGAGAAAAAGCTTTTTAGTTTGACTCTATCCCAATCATCAATTCGTGCTTTTATTTCCTGCGCTTTGGGAGTCATGTTAAGGAAATCTGGTCCTAGGCCAACATCATGGAGATTTGGACCTATTTTCTCTTCTATTAAGTGCAGAGTCTCTGGTCTGATTTCTAGGTCCTTCATCCATTTTGAGTTGAGTTTTGTACAGGGTGAGAGATATGGGTTTATTTTCATTTTGCTGCATATATATTCACACTTGGCCACGGAGCCAAAAACATACAATGTAAAGTATTTTTTCATAGATGGAGTTCAGCAGATGATTGTGCTTTAGTATCAACAACAGAAATATTACATGGTGTGATCTGTCATATGAAAAGAAATGATTTTCAGAAATGCATGTTTTCCAATGAGATAAAAGTGAATTTACAATATCTCTAATCCAGTATTGAAAATTACTCTAAGGAAGTATGCAAATTATAAACAACACTGCTCAGATCTCAGAGAGAATAGATTTAACAGGTGTGTTTTAGAACTTTCATAGAAAAATGAAATCAAAGAAGGAGAAACTCCCATAATAACAGAATGAGACAGACATCATTGCCCTGGGTACATGTAGGAATGCACAGATGGTGTGACCCTAGACTTTGTGTACAGCAAGAGAAGCAACAGCTGTACTCCATTTGTGTACAATGAATCAAAATAAATAAATTTAGCATGAAAGAATGAACCACTCATACTACAAAAATCTAGCAAACATATCTGCAATTTTCTGCTTCAAGGCTTTGAACTCTATAATCAACAGCACTACTAAAAACCCGGCAACATGGGCCCCTTAATAATTACTTCCTCAAAGTGTCTTCTCAGGGCACTCTTGATGTCTTTATTCCTCAGACTGTAGATGAAGTGATTCAGTATGGAGGTGACCACACTGTATCTCACTGAGGCTCCTGCACTTGAATTTGCATTTTGGACAATAGAAGTTTTAAGGTAAACTCCCAGGAGTGTGCAATAAAATAAGGAGATGAGAAAGAGGTAAGACACCCTCCATGGAGAAGGCTTTGTACGTGCCCTGAACTGATGAGATTGCACAGATGGAGGACACTATCTTGGAGTAGGAGTAAAGGATGCCAGTGATGGTGCCACCTCCCAAAAGCCCAGCTACAAAATAAAACACCACATTATTTAAGAAAGTACCAGAACAGACAAGATAAACCAACTGATCAGTTTCACAGAAAAAATGTGGTAGTCCAAGTCTGTGCAGAATGACAGTCGCAATGACATTAAACTTTGTAATAAGGAATTTAGGGCACTCATGAACCAGGACACCAAAACCAACAATCCACAGAGCCTGGAGTTCATCGTGGCAGTGTAGTGCAGGGGATAGCAGATGGCCACATACCTGTCATAGGCCATCACAGCCAGAAGGAGACTGTCAAAACCCACAAACAATGGAAAAAAGTAAATCTGTATGGTGCACCCTTCATAGGTAATGACCTTGTTCTGTGTCTGGATGTTCACCATCATCTTTGGGATGGTGGTGGAGGTGAAGCAGATGTCCACAAAGGACAGGTTGGAGAGGAAGAAGTACATGGGTGTGTTCAGAAGGGAGTCTGAGATGGTGACCAGGATGATGAGCAGGTTCCCCAGCACAGTGACCAGGTACATGGAGAGGAAGAGCCCAAAGATGAGGGACTGTAGTTCTGGGTTCTCTGAAAATTCCAGAAAGAGGAATTTTGAAATCTGTGTGATTTTATTTTGGCTCCATGTACTCTGATGAGAAAAAATTAAATCTGAGTAATTGTTGAACCTAGCCCCCTTTAGGGTGACCCCACTGTCGTCTCTAGTTAGGAGATTTGTTCCTCAATTAGCTGATTAATTCCTAATTAGGAGTTTTAGTCCTTATGGACTTTTCCTCAGCATGGCGTATATTGTTGATTTTCAATGAGCAAGTCTTCAATGTCCTTGTGGAAGGGCCTTGGGTTCTGATGCTGTCCCTGGCACTGGCTGGGAAGGGGGCACAGGAGCTGAAAAATAAAAGTGCCTAAGAGCCAGATGTGAGAAAGAATGAAGGTTGACTGTTACTCAATGCAGCAGCTCTAGAAGGGAGTTTCTAATGTTTTCTCCATGAAGTGATGATGGCTTTGGAAGAGATAGATTTGTAAATATTGGAGAACATTGCATATTACCACATAAATATTATAAATGTTATGTAAGAGTAAAAAATAAAAAACATTCTCATATTATATACACATAATATACCCTCTGGTATAATTG
>JAJEJO010003159.1:0-85996 GCA_020662805.1 Glaucomys volans
CTCAGCCGGTCAGGCAGCGTGAGGAGAGGACCCGGACACCACTGGCACCTGCTACAGGACCCTGCGGACGTGCCCAGCGTCCAAGGCAGGGCCATGTTGGGTAAGAGTGAGGGAGCCCTGGGGGTCGGGGCAGAGGCGCCTCCTCGGCCTGGGTGCTGTTCCCCGGTGCCCTGTGGGCCTTCGCTTGAGGACGTCGGTGAACTGGGGCAGTTTTCTCATTCGTCCCATTAAAGAAGAGTTTTTAAAAAGTTCCTGTGTGCTTTTTCTAAAATTCACTTTTTTAAAGTTGTGTTTTCTAAACTGGGAAACATCTGGATTTCCAGGTCTCAGGAAATTACAGGCCGCATTTCGAATATCAATGACATCCCGGCCACATCCATCACGGAGCCGGGAGGGTGGGAAACTTGCTCCACAGCTGGGCCCGGCAGCAGGGCCATTTCTTTTCCTTGAAAAATCCCCAAAGATTATTTTTAGCATCTGAAATTCATCTTTCCCCTCCTAAATTTGAACTTCATGTTGCAAGAAAAGAAATGCGTGTGCGTTCCCCAACGCTCAGCCGAAGTCACAGAGAATTGCCTGCGGCCTCCCCAGGACAGGCAGCCTCCCTCCAGGGTCCAGTCTGGGCTGACATTTTGTTCTGATGAATGAGGGCCATGGTGGTTTGGCCCGGTGACAGGCTGCAGACCCACGACAGGCCCTGAGGGCCCCTCAAGTCCCAGGGAGGAAGACCCCAGGCTCCATCTCTGGGACATCACCCGGGGAGAAGGTCCACTGCTGGAGGACCCGTCCTACTCCAGGGGCACGGAGAGCAGGGGCCCACTGTCCCACTCCCCAACAACCAGGGTGAGATTCTCTGGACTGGGAAAATGGCAGCGTGCGCTCCTTCTGGTGGGTTCTGCATTCTTTCCTAGTGAAGTATTGTACATGGAAAACCAGACTATATGGTCAGCATTCTTCCTATAAACAGAGCATTGTACATTGTGAAAGAATTACTTAGCGATGACTGGAGGGTTGCCATGGTTACCCTGCCCCCATCCATGTGGTCCCAGCATGCTGCCGACGTGGAGCTGGGTGGTTCCCACCTGACAGATGCGTGGCTGGGAGCACTGCCTCGCTTCCCTGCTTCTCTGGGGCCCTGCCTGGCTGTGGCCGTCACTCATGGGCTTCAGCTGCCGGGCCCCACGGTCACACGCAATCACATGGGGAAATCCAGGCTGTGGAGACCCAGGTGGGTGCTCGAGCTGACGCTGGGGGACCGTGTCCTGGTCCTTGCCGGGCGCGGCCCCGTCCCCAGTGCATCCTCCCGGATTCCTCAGGGTAGCCCTCGGGGCTGCCAAGCACTCCTGCCACCAGGAGGCTGGGTTCGCGCTCCCACTGAACCGCATCTGAGAAACCGCGACTCGGCCTGGGTAGATCCAGGCGGCTGCTCTTCCTGGGCCAGATCCGTCCCGCCTGAGGCCCCCAGAGCACATACGTGGAAGGACTTTCCCGCTGCTTCTCGGCAGAATCTCAGATGTTTTCCTGGAGGAACGAAGCCTGGCTCTGGGCCGTGCTGAGAATCCCGGTCACGAACTCCACAGCCCTGGATCCCGTGCAGCCACCTCTCCAGGCCCCGCCAACGGGGAGTCCACACGCAGTCAGTCCCTCCACTTCCGCACGACTGAGAGCACACCGCCGTGTGTCACACGGGCCCGTGGGCCAGATCCTCTCGCTGGCCGTCACCTGTGACCAAGGATGGAAACCACAGTGGCCCTGTCCTCAGGGCAGTGCTCCTGCTGGTCACAGTCCCCAGGTGCAGGAAGACGGGTCCTGGGACCTTTGGCTCAGGCAGACGCGAAGGACACACCAAGCCTGGGGGGCGAGCGGGATGCCGGACCAGCACTCAGCCTGCCTGCTCCTCGGCCCTCGGCCCCCGTGGGCATAGTCCTGGTGGCTTTGGGTCTTGCTATGTGGTGTGAGAAGCTGGGGTGGCTGAGTGCCCAAGAGGTGGAGAGTCACATGCCAACGGGTTTGGGGCAGTGTGTTTGGGATCAGCAGCTGAGCAGTGAGGGGCTCAGGCCTGGGGGCTCAGAGGCCAAGTTGCCATGCAGTCATGGCGGGGGCTCGGCCTGGAGCTGGGAGACCCAGAGTCGTCCTGTGTCGAGGTGCAGGGCCAAGGCTCTGCATCCCATGTGGCCAGGTGTCAGATGTACTGGCCCTGGGAGGCCATGGCCAGGCACAGGAAGGGACCCTCCATCCACAGCAGTGTCCAGCGAGGCCAACTCCGAGCTGCTGCCTGTCAGCCTTCCAGGCAGGCGAGGGAGGACCGGGTCCAGAAGGGGCAGGGCAGCACCCACGGCAGCTGCCCTGTCCTCTTCTCTCCCACTTCCTCATGAGGTGCATCCATCCAGCTGGGAAGGCGACCTTGGGTGTGGGTCAACCTCTCTCCCAGGGAGCCTGAGCAGGTCAGGCCGAGGGCAGCTGGTCTCAGAGGGGAACCATGCTGTCCTCTCCCCAGAACGCCTCCCTCTGCTGGGTGACCCATACCGTATTCCTGACAGGTCAGAGCCCCTGGCCACCATGTCCTTCTCAGTCTGCCACTGTCTCCCCATCACGCACCAGCACATGGACAGGAGAGCACTCAGAGGGGACAGCTGTGTCACCTGCCCCCAGAGTTTCTTCCAGTTGACGGGCCAGTCTTCTGCTAGTCTGCCATTTGCCTTTTAGCCTGGGATCTCTTGGGCGGAGGAGCCTGATGGGGCCTGGGGGCGGTCATCAGTGAGAGGGGCAGGGATTCTGCCTTTGTCCTTGGTGAGAGCATTTCTCTCTGGGGACCCGGGCTCACTGGACCTGGGGTTGGGAGACAGGGGAAGGCAGGGAAGGTAGCTGCTGGGTCCCCCTCCTCCCACCCCCGGTTCCCAGACCCAGCCGTCTCCCCACCGTGAACAGGGCACCGCCAACCGTCAGGGCGGACCCCGTCCTGGAGGAGGGGCCTGCCCCACTCTTGCTCTGTCCCTGCAACTGCAAGGAGACCCCGTAGCCTGGGGACAGCCTCCCCACGCGGGCCTGGTGGTTCTGGCCGACTTTCCCTTTGCTGTCTCCCTGCTTATCAGATGCTTGAAACTCATTCAAAGGACCTGAGCCAAGTTCATATTTTTTCTCACCATTAAAAAGGCTCTTTCCAGTGACAGCCGCTGGCCTGGTGAGCCACTGGCCTGGTGAGCCACCGGCCTCCTCGTTCGGGCCCCGAGGAGACCCGCCTCCCGCTCACTGTCCTTCCTGCAAGGGGCATGGGGACTTCTTGCCCCCGCCCCCGGGCCCAGTGCTGCCTCTGCCTCCCCAGAACCCCACCCTGCTCCTCTCCCTTTCTGTGCCCTGGACCTCTGTGCTGTGTGTCTGCTCCGCTGACAGGTCCAGGTGACCTCGGGTGAGACCCTGCCCCTCAGAGTTCAGCTCCGTCTCCAATGCAGAGAGGGTTCAAGTCACTGGTGACCCTCACCAACGGCAGTGGTGACCACCGGGCTGTGTTGAGGAGGATCTGAGGCTTGGCCGGGCTCTGTGGCGGGAAGAGCTGTGATCCACTAAGTCTGCAGTGAGAAAGAGAAGGAGAGGGCAAGGTCAGAGGCTGCCATTCGCTGTCCTCGGGCTCTCTGGGGCTTGTCACCAGCACCCCTTGTTGGAGAGTTGAAAAAACTGAGACTCCCAAGCGAGCTTCCAGGGCACGCAGCCGGTGGGAGCTGGACTGACCGCCAGGCTGGTGTGTGGAGGAAGTGGGTGGGTCCCTGGTGGGGTGTCCTCGCCCTACAGGAGCAAGAGGCTGAGTCACTGAGATCTTGGGTCTTGGTGCCCTGACCCTCCCACTCCCGGTGGAGACCCAGCGGCACTGGACAGCCCTGCAGGAGCCCCACAGCACAGCGAGGGTCGGCGTCCTCCTTAGGCCTCCTGCCTGTGTGGGCAGAGGGTGTGGCTGGGGCCTCCATGCACCCAGTGGTCAGCAGTGCCATCTGTCAGGCTGGCTGCCCTGGCTGGCAGCTCCTTCAGCCACCGGAGGAGCACAGTGCGGTGTCCCCAGGGGTTTCTGAATGTGTCCACTGGAGTTCCTGCTCTGAGGGCTGAGATGAGACAGGTGGGCCATCGCCTTGTTCTGGAAGCTTCTTTTTCATCCGTGTTGCCCTTTCCTGAAGAAGAGGCTTGTCTCATGTGTTCCTTGGTACCCGGGAGGCCTGGCGCAGGTGGGGACACAGCAGCCCTGGGGTGCCCGACTGGCGCCCGAGCGGTAGTAACACAACGGGGTCTCCAAGCCCAGAACCTCCTGTGGTCCCCACAGCCATTGAACACCCAGTCCCCGGGCTCTTCAGCCGGACTCCTCAGGGAAAATGGACCGAGGGGTCTGCAGTCCCTCCTCTGACCTGTCTTGCCATGACCAGGGGCTGGTCTGGGAGGGTGCCCGCCCCAGGGCCCCAGCCTGCTCCCAACCAATGTCCCTGTGCCCCTCAGGCAGAGCTACCCATCAGCCTCTCTCTAGTGATTAAAACCTCGCTCTATTAACCGCTGACTCACAGTCTGAAAATGTGCCGGTGGCATAGCTGTGGCCAGTGAGCACGGCGTGGTGGCCCCAGGCCTTGCAGGGCCTCACTGCTCGAGGGTCCCTTTCCAGGCACGCGCACCGCCAGCACCTTTCTGCCACCCTGGCGACCTTCCCCGTGAGCCTGCATGTTCCTGCTCGGCTCTCACCAGGCTTTGGCCCCAGACCTGGGCAGAAGGAGTGGAGGGGGAGGCCATCTGGGGCGGAATCAGTGTTCAGACGGGAGAGGAAATTGCCCTGAGATGGCCGAGACGGCTGGAAGGAGGAACCTGGACAGCCAAGTTCAACAGAGGGACTCGGCGGGGGCTGGAGGCCGCTCTCCAGCAGGGCTCTGCGTGCCCCACCCGGCCGTGTGGCGAGCTGCTCTGCTGACACACGGGCCCAGTTGAGGCTGACAGACCAGAGGGAGCGCTGCCTCCCCTTCTTCTGCCTCCTTGAGCGTTGGCCAGGCTGGACAGGCCTGGACCAGAACCCCAGAGATGTGGTGGGCCCCCCCAAGAGCAGAATGGGGAGGGTCAAGGTGGGCGTGATGGGGGTGGCCCTTCCATGCAACCCCTTGGATGGGTTGCCCAGATTGGCCACCAGCCCCGTGCTGGCTTCCCTGGAGGACTTAGAGTGATGTCTCCTCCCAGTGGGCCTTGGGCTGCTGTATTTGCCCCTTTAGCACCCACAGAAGTGAGGCCCAGACTGTGTACCCCAGAGGGCAGGGCGGGGCCTTTGCTCTGGGGTCCCCATAGCTGCCCCTGCTGCTGTCCACACCCTGGGCTTGGGTAAGTGCTGGAAGAGTACATTCCGGGCTCAGGAGGCAGGTCTGAGGCTGGGCTCTGTGGACACCGACTAGACACATCTGCCCAGGCTGAACCAGCCTGTGGGAAGGGGAAGGGACTGGAGGGCCAGGCCAGGACACTGGAGAGACAGCTGGGGCCACAACCAACCTCGATCAGTAACACGACTCCCGGTGAATGACCTGGGCCTCCAATTCTTCCCAGGGGCCCAGAGGTGCTCCCAGAGTCATCAGGAGACCCAAAGGCTGAAGACAGTGGACCCAGGTCCCTCTGGCACATCCTCTGGGTCCCACCTGGCCTCACCACTGCTTGGCAGCTCAGGAAGTAGCCATTTGATTTGGGTATAGAGCAGTGGTGGGCTGTGTCCTGAGAGTCACCCCGAGTAGCCTGTCATTCAGCAGTGACTAACATGTGTCCAGTACTTCTTGAGTGCCTACTGGGGGCCAGGCTTGGCTGCCCCAGGGAGTCTGCCCTGGGCCTGCTCGCTGCACTGGGGGGTGGGGCAGGAGAGCCCTCTGGGCCACTCTGCACCTCCACTCTGTCTCCCCTGGACTCCAGGCTTCTCAGGGGTCTGGGCTGGGGGCAGGCTGGGGCCAGGGTGGATGGCAAGGACCCCACTCCCAGCTGGTGGGACAGGGCAGACCCAAATAGACCAAATCTGTGTGATTTTTATTCCCCAAGTACCCCAAGCTCTCAGTACTCCTGGTGCATCATCAGACCCTTGAGGGAACTTCCTGTGGGACTTGGAAAGTTCCAGTCCCCTTGGCTCACAGAAACCCCGAGGGGGTGGCGTGCTGTGCTGTGTGGTGTCTGATCCTCTCCTGAGAGTCCCGCCGGGGGCACTGGGAAGCCTGCCTGTGGGGCTTTCTTGCCCAAAGCCCCTCCAGGTGGAGCGTGCAAGAGGAGCAGGTGGCGGGGAGGGGTTTCAGAGGGCTATGCTCAGAAAGGATTGGCCCGTCAGGGGTGCTGGGAGGTGGCATCCCGTGGGCCTGGCACGGTGAGCTGGCTGCAGAGGTGGGAGGGGGCTGCGGGTGGCAGGTGGGCAGCTGCGCAGGGGAGGTGGGGCTTGGGGCTCAGCAAGCAGAGAGGTGGGCAGGGTGGAGATGGCTGCAGACGTGACACAAGACCCAAGGACCCAAGGTGTCTGGGCAGGACTGGGAAGGTGGCAGGGCAGTGACCCCTGCCCAGGCTTCAGGAACCTGGATTTCGGTTGCCTTGACGGCTTCTGGGCTTGGGGCTGGCTTCTCCCTGGGGAGCTGGGCTGATGCCTCCTGCGCTGCCCTTTTCCTGCAGGTGTACCTGAGGATCACAGATGGCAGTCGACAGGGAACCGGCTTGAGGTTCTCCAGGCCGGCAAGTCCAAGAGCAAGGTGCAGCTGGGGCCTTGCGCTGCAAGGTGACGGCAGGAGGGAGAGTGCCCAGCCTCGAGATGGACACCCTGACCCGGGAAGGTGCCACCTCCAGACCTCACCTCCCCTGAAAGGCCTGCCCCTTGACACTGTGCCACGGGATGGCATCTCCTCTAGGGCTCTGGGAAGGCATGGAGGCCACCTGCTGCAGGGGGGACGCTCCCCGGCTCTGCAGTACTGGGCCTGCTTTGAAAACTGCCTGTCCACACAGTGGACTCTTCGACCCCATCAGGATCAGCAAACCAACCTCAAGGTGAACAGATGTCCCTGTGGATGCAAGGTCTCCGTGTGGTCCACAAGGTGGCCTTGCTGGGCCCATGGCCAGGGCAGACTTCACCGATTCACTGCTGAGTTGCTCCAGTCCTCGTGCTCAGCTCTGCAGGCAGCTGTGACTGAATCCCAGGTGCTCCTTAGACGAGTCCCCTGCCCTGGCCATCCGAGCCAAGCGGGGTTCTGGGGGTGAATGGAGCACAGGGCCCAGCGGCACGTGCTGACCTTTGTCTTCTGAGGACACTCTGTGGAATGCGTGCTCTGGGCAGAGACCAGATCGCCTGAGAAGGAGAGGAGGTCCTGACGGGGGCATCTGGACGCCAGACGCTAGAGGCTGAGCTCATCCTGGTGCGGGGCCAGTCACTCTCCCTGAGGACCCTAGAGCCAGTCCAGGCCTGGAGTGGGGGTCAGGGTGGGGTCTGAACCATCTCTAGATGACTTCTCTAGAGTCCCAGAGGGTCAGTGGTACATGGACAATGCGTCCCACTGTGCCAGCGTAGCTTTGCCTGGTCCTGGGTCCTCCCAATGTTTTGAGCACAGGAAAGTGGGGGCCTCGGGGAGGCATAGTAGGCCGAAGGCCCTGTGTTCATCCCAGCCTGCCACCACCATGCTGTGTGGCTGTGGGCGCTGTAGTTGCCCCGTCTGGGCCACTCTTTCCCCGTTGTGACTTGCCGTGTCTCTGGGTGGCGCTGCCCTCATGGACTCTGCTTTCTGGGCAGCAGTTGTCAACTCTGCCCAGATGAAGAGCTGGCCAAAGGAATCGGGCACACTGGTGTGAAATGTGCCAGCAGGTATCGGAAGAGATCACGAAGGAGCCCGTTTCTCTCCTGCATCAGAACTGGTGGAGGCACCCCTCAGCGGGTCCGAAGGGTGGAACCCCATGACAGCTGACCAAGGGAGGGTTCGAAAGAACATTCGTTGCATTAGTTAGCACAGCAAGGGTGTCCGCCCCAGGCAGAGGGCAGGGAGCGGAGGGGCCCACAGCTGTGCAGTTGAGGATGGAATTTGCATATTCAGAGGTAGTTACCTAGCAATATAGATGGTCTTGCTGCAATCTCTTGGTCACCTGGTCATTTTGCACACAGTCAAACCATGTCTAAAGTCGTATTGGGTCCCCCTGGGCCGTATTTTCAATGTGGAAATGTATTTATATCCGGGTCCTGGTTTCTCTCCCTCGGGGGTGTGGTCAGGTCCTCTGTGGCCGCTCGACGTGGTCTTCTTTGTCTTGGACACAGGGTGTAGCTGGGCCTTTCTACCATCCATCTTAAGTACAGGGTGAGTACAAGGGCATTTCCTTTTCCTCTGACCACCTCCACCTTGAACTCCTGTCCTCTGCTGGCCCCCGCGGGTCATCTTGGCAGCTTGAACCCCGAGCTCCTGCTTGCCCAGAGTGGGCAGGTGGCTCAGAAACTCCTTGATAAACTCCTGTCTCGGGGAGGGGGTGCTTGGAGCCAGCCAGTGTTGCAGATGGACCCTGGTCCCTGGGTTCTCAGATGAGAGGCTCAGAGGAGGGCAGCCTTGCCCAGAGTCCCGGGAGCCCAGCTCTGATTCCACAGAAGCTGGCGTGGAGCTCTTGCTGGAGCGCCACGGTCTCCTTGACCTCCCCTGGGACACGCTCCTCCCTCAAGGATCTCCCAGTCTTATGAAGCCAAGTTGGAAGTCGTGCAAGTGGAATCAGGGCCCTTTGGGAGCTTTGTGGGGTCAGGAGCTCACCTGCTGGGCCTGAGCTCCTGGGGGCTCCTGCCTTCCTGCCCGATGGCGGGTGACTTCATGCTGTCAGTGCAGGGTGGGCAGGAGGTCCAGGAGGTCCCAGATGGCCAGGTGGGCAGGACGCATGGACTGCCCTACGCTGAGCACAGCCTCCTCTAGCTCTTTGAGTCCTCTTGACAGATCAGGCAGATTCTATCACCCTCACTTCATAGATAAGAAAAAGGAGACCGCATGGGGCAGCGACCCTCCCCGAGTTGGCACAGCAGTTTGGAATCAGGTTGTCAGAGGCCTTGGCCAGACCGCACCCCTGGGTCGTGCGCCCCTCAGAAGAGGCCCACTCCGGCCAGACATCAGGGTGCCAGGGCTGGAACCAGGGAGGGGTCTCTCACGATGCCGCTGGACAGTGAACCGCCAGGGAAGCCTGCCAGCACCGGAGGTCCTGGAGCCAATGGTGCGTCCAGCGCTGACCCACGTCAGCTCAGCCCTGTGCCTGCAGGCTGGCCCAGATGGCCTGGCTGTCTCTGTACCTCATTCGTCTGCCTGAGATACGTGGTCTGCAAGGAACCAGATTTACACAAGAACATCGGGGCTCCAAAATCCCCCAGGGCCGGGGTGGGAGGGATGTTCTAGCAGGGCAGGAAGTGAGTGGGGGCGGGGCCGCGTTCCTCACGCAGAGAGATTAGGCTGTGCTCACGCCCAGCCAATCAGCTGCAGAAGAGCCACTTGGCCTGCAGATGTGCAGGTCAGAAAGGGCCTACGTGTGGGAGCAGTAAGTATGCCAAAGGGTGGACCTTCTCTTCCCAGTCCCCAGGCCCAGCTGCCTGTGGGCTGTCCTGTTGGAAGTGTTCAGGCGCCATATGCAATGGAGCCCCTTACGTATTTCCTGTCTCTCCTGGGACTCCCTTCCTGTAGACGGGTTGCTTAGGAAGGGGCTTTCTTCCCAAAGACTTTGTATTTGTTCACTTAAAGATTTTTATCTTTATCATAAGATAAAGATATCTTTTATCATAAGATACACTTTAAGTGGACCCAGTAGTAGTACGTGTCCATGGAATGTAGTGTGATGTTTGGATACATGTACTCGGCAGATGAGGATCAGATCAAGGTAGTTAAGATATACAGGGAATGGCGTCCGTAGGAGTGGCCCTCCAATGCTGTGGAGCACCGGGGTGCTTCCCTTGTCGGCTCCACCCCCGTATCCACTACCATGCTCTTTCCACCGTCCCCTTCCCAGACTCTGGAAACCACTCTTCTAGTCTGCATCCAGGAGACCATGGCTAATGGTCTAGAGGGCCTCTGAGAAGCAGGAAGAACATGCCAGGGATGTCCAAGCTGTTCAGCACCCACCCCTGTGAGGGTCTTCTGGCTAGGTGGCATGGCCTCCGGCACAGCTGGTCCCTGGATAGTGGGGGGCCCAGTGTAAGCAGCAGGGTTGGAGGGTGGAGACCCAGGCAATGGCCTCTGACAGCTGTTGAGCCTCAGCTTTGTGAGTGACCCTGGGCAGCCCCGTCCCCGGGCTGGCCTGCTGTTTGCCGGCACATTCACACGGGAGCGTCCTGGCACTGACCCCTGAAAAGACTGTATTTTCCACTGAATTCTCTACACCTGGTCAAAGCCAATTGAATAACCCCCAAACCATGAATTACTTAAGCATAAATCTTATAAAACATGCACAGGACTTAGAGTGGAAGAGTATAGAACACTGGTGAGAGAGATGAAGGGTCTCAACATACGGGGAGAAACTGACAGATTGAGAAAAATACCTCCAAACCTTGTGTCTGATGAAGGCGCGGCATCCAGAGTAAGGTCAGAGCCCCTGAACAACAAGAAGAAAGCATCCCAGTTAAAAAAAATGACGTCTCAACAAACTCATACCAAGTGAGAGACACAGCCAGTGAGCTCGGGAATGCCCACCTGTCAGTCGTGGAGAAAGGCGAGTGCAGGCAGCAGCAAGGAACGGCTGTGCACGTGTCCGCCTGGCTGCCCAGGGCAGCGGAGGACGCTCCTCCTGGTGGGAATGCAGGATGGGCCGCCTCTGGACTTTCCTCCACCAAAGGAAGACCTGCCCCGTGAGCCAGAATCACACCACTGTGAACTGGACTCAGAACCAGCACCTGCGTGTTTGTGGTAGCATCACTGAAGTCCCCGAGGACAGGAGGCCGCCGTGAGCCCCTCGGAGAGACAACTCGGCACTTCCTACCCCGAGAGATCACCAGCCACAGAAAGGAACCGGCTGCTAGTTCACGCATGCTGATGTAAGGCATCTCACAGAGAGAAGTCAGGCGAACAGGTGGGAACACATCGTGGGGTCCATCTGAATGACCCCCAAAGAGGCAGAACCCCAAACAGAGAGCAGATCTGTGGTGGCCAGCGAGAGCGTGGTTGGTGCTGAGGGGCACGTAGAGGACTCCTCAGGGTGACGGAGAGGAGCAGCCGGTGAGCGGGTGTGGACACTCTGAGTTTGTCAAGACCAGCGCAGCTTGAGACCCGGGGGACAGAATCCATGCATGAAATTAGAAAAATCCCGACCCAACTGCGTGGAGGAGAGCCCAGGAAGAACTGCAGACAGTGACAAGAAGCAGCAGGGCAGTGTCTCCAAGGGCTGGGAGGGACACAGAGCTGGGAAACCTGGGGAGACAGCTTGGACTAGAAGGGAAGGAAGGAGCCAGCACACGCCGGGTGAGGGCCCGGCCCCTGCGGACGGAGGCACGGGTTGAAGAAACAGCCCTGGGGCCAGCGGATCCCAGTCCTGCCCCCAGAGAGGAGTTCACACGGAGGCTCAGGCCAGAGTTGACTCCACTGTGAGCTCCAGTCAGCCCCACGTAGCTACGGATGGACAGACAGAGGCAGAAAGAATCAGGGAGACTGTGGCTACGTGGGCTGCGTGGGCTATTCACAGACAGTCCTCCCAGGCCGCCTGCCCAGAGCCTGACGCAACACCGGCGGTGGCGGCAGGCACACCCAGGGTCCGGGCTTGGCTTCGAGCACCACCCTCCAGTCAAAGGGACCAGAGGAGCCTGGAGCATCCTGTGCTGCCGGAAGCCAAGAAGTGGGCAGAACCCCCAAGGCTGAGCCCGCCCCAGAGACACGACCTCAGGAGTGCCCAGTGGCCACGGCGGGAATGATCGCATGACTCACAGAGTTGGAGTGAAACCCAAATCACTGGAAAAATAAACATCCACGATTCTGCACCCGTGGGCATGAATGACCCGCCAAGTCAGCAGACGGGAAGAGCACGGGAGAGCGCCAGGTGATCAGGAGGACGCGTCCTCGAGCTGCCTTGGTGGGGCTGCACCTGTCCCTGCTCCCAGGGGTGAGAGTAGGAAGTCCCTTCATGTCAGTAGGCACATGCACCGTGGGACATGGCGGGGGGCAGGGCCCCTCCCTCCTGACTACCCTCCCTGACCCCAAACCCCTGTTGAGCCACAAGAGGCTGAGAGCGTCAGATGGAAAGGGAACTCAGCCTGCAGGAAGTAGGGGGCCGCAGTGAGGAGATGCCGCATAGCCCTGGGACAGAAGAGGATGCAGGGAGCCACTGTGCTCATGGGCTGACTGGTGCTCAGTCCCTGGGACCACAGTGGAGCCGGGTGTGTGAGATGCTGACCATCGGGAAGCTGGGTGCCTCCCAGGCACTCTGTGTGGTCCTGGAAACTCTTCTTTGAATTCAAAACTATTTGAAAATGTAGAGCACACTTTTGGAAAACTAGCCGAGTGTACTCCTGTGGCTCCGTTTCCAGGCTCTCTATCCCACTCCAGCGTGGGCAAATGGACACTTGTGCTGTCAGGGGTGGGTGTCTTTATGGAGTGACTTAGGGCTGGGCAGTGCCAGTCCTCCTTGAGGGTGATGGGAGAGGTTTCTGGGTCCCCTGAGCACATGGCGCTTGCTGAGAGCTTCTACCTGCAGGGTCTGGAGCCAGAACGCCAGTGCTGTTTGTTAGCTGTGTGACCTTGGGTAACTTACTTAACTTTCCTGTCCCCTGGTGGTTGTGCTGGTCAAACAGGAGGTGCTCACAGCTCGCCATGTTGAGCAGGGTTGAATGAGCTCACGTCCGCAGAAATGCTGAGGGCCTGGCTCCTGCAGGGTGAGGGCTCAGGAAGGTGGGCCTCTGCCATCTTGCCTTTGGCACTAGATGAAGGAATGTTGAGGGAAGGGGATGACTGGCATGTGACTCCTGCATCTTCAGTGCCGGGTCTGAGACATGGCCCTCCAGGAGGGTTCAGCCAGCTTGCCAGCAGGTCCTCCAGAGCAGCTCTCAGTGGCCCCCGTCCATGGGTGGTGTGGCGGCAACCGTCCTGCTCAGTTCCAGGAACTCTGGACGGCCCCCCGCCCGGCCACCTGACCTCGGGAGAAAAGTGGCATTGTGCTCTCCCACCACCACGGGATCGCGAGGAACAGAAGGAGCACGCCAGGACAGCCGGGAGGAGCCCTGCAACCCAGCAGGCCTCAGGGACTTAAAAGTGGCACCATCGAGGACCATCACTCACTGATCACACACTCAGAACCGGCTCTGGAATCCAGGTTGCAGAACCTACAGTCGTGTTTCGAGAGCGTGTGGTGGCCGCTGGATAGATGAGAGGGACACCTCAGCCCTGCCTGGACACCTGCCCTCTGTGGAGGAGGGAAAGTGTGGTGCACCCAGGAGCCCAAGTCCCGGACGCTCTGGCTCCTCTGATGCTCCCAAGTCTGTGCCCCGAGGAAGGAGCACGCCCCGAGCAGCCCATATGCCAAGCCTTCTCGCAATGAAAAAGCACTCGGCAGAACAAAGCAGTTACAGCAACACAAAACCGCAGACCCACGTGGACACGCAGGGATGACCGAGCCGCACGGGACAGCGTGCACACACCCAGAAACATAATTTTTAGGGGAAAAGAGCCAGACTTCAAAGGAAATTGACTGCATGATTCCATTTATATAACATTGGAGCAGAGACACAACGGCACTACATCGTTAGGGCTGCGTAATTAGACAGTAAACCTCCAAAGAGAAAGAAGGAGGTAATTTCCCGGGAGCCTAGCCGGTGGTTATCTCCGGGAGGGACACATGAGGCCAGGACCGGGGTGGCCGGGCCGGGCAGTAGTGGGCCATTGACCTGGGCACTGGGCACGTGGATGTTCATCTGCGACCCCGCCCAGTGTCCTTGTGTTGTGTTTCACAGTGAAAGTAATGTCGAAGTGAAGTCACGGGCAGGGAGGCTGAGTGAGCGCCTGGAAGACACCCCAGGACGCATGAGAGCGGCCTGGGCGGCAGAAAGGGCTTTGGATGGAGGCGGAGCCGGGTTGAGCCTCGGGCAGTCCGGGTTTGCCACCCCACAGCAGGAGCCCGGAAGGTGCTCAAGGGCCGTGCCTCCCTCGCCCGCTCAGCTGAACCCCACAGATGGTGCCCCCCTGTCGTCTCAGCCAGGTGGAGACCACACCACCGCTCCTCCTTCCTGCACATGGAGCTGCCTCCCGTTGGGAGGTGGTTGGTTTCCCTCCCCTGGCCCCCGAGGATGTCAGTCAATGAAACGGGGCAGAAGCAGGGTCCAGGCCCTTCTGAGCTCCTCCAAAGGCAGACGGGAGGCCTTCCTGAGACGTTGGCCGCTGGGTGTTGGTCCCTGGTTCCGGAGCCTGCTCTTCCTGGGTCCACAGCCGTGTGCCTCTGGCAACTGGAGAAGGTGCTGAAGACCATGCCCTGCACGTCTGCTGAAGGGAGGGGACGGGGGTACAAAGCCCCATCTGCCTCACAGCTGTTGCGACTGACCTGGTCAGTTTAACCAGCTCTCACTGGGCACGGGCTGTCCTTTTCCTGCAGAATTCCCACCCTGTGGAAGAGCCAGATGAATCTGGGACCCTGGTTGAGGACTTAAACCACCAAGACTTTCCCAAAGTTGCAGTTGCAGTGAAACACAAAGGCTGCAGAGGGCTGTGGAGAGAGCCAAGGCCAGAGGATCCAGGCACGGAGCCCAGAGCAGACCCGTCCCCCAGGGAGATGCCAGGCAGCAGAGGGCAGGAAAGGGCAGCCTCAGGCAAGGCAAGGTGGCCCACATCACTTGCAGAGGTGTGTTGCAGACAGATTAAAGACCACGATGCAACAATACACTTCGACATTCCTGGAGGAAAGTGTGGTGGTTAATTCATGTGTCACCATGCCTGGGCCACTGGGTGCCCAGATACTTGGTGAACACTAATCTGCCCATCAGTGAGGATGTTTCTCGAAGAAATTAGCGTTTGGACCATGGACTAGGCCTAGCAGATGGCTCTCTGCTGCGTGGTAAGGCCCAAGAAGAAAGGGAGGGAAGAAGGAGCCAGTCTCTCTGGCTGCCTGAGACATTGGTCTTCTGCCCTTGGATTGAAATGGACAGCAGTGGCCTTTCTGGTCCTGAAGCTTTTGGAGTCAGACTGGATCCACACCACCAGCTCTGCTGGGTGTCCAGCTTGCACAAGATGGCCCTTATCAGCCCCCGTGATTGCAGAGTCTGTTCCCATAATCTCTCCCTCCCTCCCTCTCTTTCTCCCCCTGGCATGAAGGTATTTCCAGACGCTTAGGAGTTCATCCAGCAGATGCAGCAAAATATGGAGAACGTGAAGACAGACACCTCCCACTGGTTCTGTTTCTTGAGAGAACCCTGAGTGATAGACAGGAGACCATCTCTGCAATTTCAGGGGAAATCACAGGGGAAGATTTCTTAACAAGAATGACGTGGACGCAAGGAAAGCCTAATAAGTTGATCTGTATTAAAATTAAAAATTTCTGATTATCAAAAATGACCAAAAACAAAACAGAAAGGCATGCCATGGAGAAGATGTTTAAAACATGAACACAATGGTGGATGGATACCCAGAACTGTGAGTGCTTTCAACAGGCCAATAAGAAGACTCGAGAGTGAGCGAAGGATTGGGACAGAAGCTCCCCAGAACCACAGAACTGGGCCACGGGGTTCTGGGTGAGCAGCTCGGTCCTCCCGGAGGTGAGCCCTTGTGAAACGGCCCTGGGGCTTTCCTGCGGCCCATCCCAGCAACCAGGCACACCTGGCTACAACCCAGGAGCCGCCACGTCACACGCACACGATTGTCAAGAAGCTCAGTCTGAAGATGCCCTTTGCTGGTGAGGACCTGGCTTGGCGGCCTTGGGAAGCTGAGAGCTGGTGAGTGAAGCAATGACCTTGGGGCTGGAGATGGCTCTCCTGCACTCTGGGGGCGTCCAGTGACACGGTCACCAGGCAGCTCAGCAACTCCACCCAGAACAGAAGGGGTCACTTAACAACACAGTCGTGCCCACAGCAGCCTGGTGGGCAACAGCCAGCCAGGAGAAAGAGCCCGAGTGTCCACCAGGTGCTGAGCGGGGAGTGCAGAGGCGGTGGCCACGCAGCAGGGGAGAGGAAGCCCTGCCGCCTCCACCCGGGGCTCTGGGGACCTGCGGGGGAGCCGCTGCCAAGTCCCTGGGCTGTGTGATCCCGTTTACAGGGACGCAGGGAGTGGGGAGTCCAGGCACAGAATGCAGAGCTCTGGTTGCTCAGGCCTGGGGGAGCGGGTGGGGACAGCTGAAGGGGGCAGGTCTCCTTATGAGATGAAGGAATTGTCCTCAGGTGCTGTGGTCATGGCGGAGATGTTTGTGAACACACCGCAGACCGCTGTGCTTACGTTTGAAACTGGTGACCCGGGTGACCTGGTCGGAGGCGAATTACATGTGGATGAGCCGTTAAGGTGATGAGTGGCACCTGCCCCCCTCCCGGCTTCCTTCCCAACTAGGCACCCAGAAGCCCCCAGGGCACTCAGGACTCGTGCATTCAAAGGCCAGTAGCAGCAGTGCCTGGTTCCATGGAAATCCAGACTCCACCTGTGGGCACCTCACAAGGAAAGGGAACAACTGTGTGGGTGGCATCGGCCTGGGGGGACGGGCAGGTGGTGAGACTGCTGGGAACGGGAGCCGCACACGCCACACCTGCGGGCAACTCAGTCCTGAGCCAGACCAGCAGAGCAGAGGGCTGGGAAGTCGTCAGCTGGTGCCAGGTCCTGGCTCTCCGGTCCCTCCCCCACCTACAGAGCCCCCCTGACCTTCCTGCAGGGGCCTTGGGTCCCCTGGCCACCCAGGGCTGGGTCTGGCTTCCCCACAGACCCCTCAATGTAGTCTTGACCAGGTGGTGTGCGCCGCCGGCCCTCGCTGCCCGGGGGGCCGAGGGGAATCAGGAGGGTGTCGGAGCCGGGCAGGGCGGCTGAGGGCTGCCCTCCAGCTCTGACATGGGAGTGTACCTGCTTTGCCGTCGCTTTCTGAAAAGAAAATCACGTGCCTTTTAGATCTTAAACTCTGAAGGACTCTAAAAAAATCAGTGAGAGACTAAGTCCTATGTGTCCCCGTGGTCACTGTGTGCCAGCCAGCGCGTGGCCTGCAGCTCAGCCCTGGTGTGTACTGGGGCTCCTGTGAGCAGGAAGTGGGACCGGGTGCACCGTGCGTGGCTGTCACCTGGGCCACTGGGGGCAGAATCCTTTGGAAGCTCCTTCCCTCCACAGGGTGGCTGAGGCTTTCAGGTCATGGGATCCCAGCGGGGCTGTTGGCCAAGCACTTCCATGTGGCTTGGGCTTCCTCACATTGTGCCCAGCATGGGGACTCAGACCTCACACCTGGTGGCTCTGGGTTCCAAAGGCAAGTGGGTCAGCAGACAGCAGACCCTGTGTGGCCCTCCTGACCCGGCTTCGGTCATGCCCATCACACTCTCTGTGCTCTCTTGGTCAAAATGGCCACAAGCCCACACAGCCTGGACAGACCCCGCCTCTGGGAGGCATGGTGGTAAGGTCACGCTGCAGGAGAGCCATGGGAGGGAAGGCGCCGTGGCAGCAGTCCTTGGAAAATGCAGTCTTCTGCGTCCTGTGAGAAGCACGCTGCCTCTCACTTGCTGGCCAGCGAAACGGAGATTGCTTGGGTGCTTTGTCTACCTATCTTTTATCTATTTTCCTGGAGTGCTACCCCATTCCCTTCCCTACTCCACCAACACCCATAAAGGAATGATTTTTACAAACCTACAGTTGGACCCTGCTGAAATCCCTCAAAGGAAACACTAGTATGATTTCTCACATATCAAGGATTTTGTAGCAGTTGCTTATAAAAGGTGATTTGGTCACTAATGGCATTGGGATTGATGCCCTCAAGTGACTGGATGATTTTCCAGGCAATGAGTGAATTCCTGCTCTCAAAATTAATGATTTTGCAAGTTGGTCATTAAAAAGTGAGGCCACCTTTCATGCTTCACTTCTGACTGTGACTGCCCCCCTTCCACTTGAAGACCATGTTGTGAAGAAGCACTGGGCCTTCCCTGACTGTCACCACCTGATCCTGAACTTCCCAGTAACCAGGACTGAGTGTAAATAAAGCATTTTTATAATTTTCCCAGTCTCAGGTATTCTGTTATAGCAATAGAACATGAACTAGGATGCAGGCCTTCAGTCCACACGACAGCCAATGTGATCATCGCCCAGCAATCTACCAGGTGTCTACTCATTTTCGTGTTCATTCAACAAATCATCATAAGCAGAAAAGAAAGTTGCTCAAAATGACAGGATGCCACACATTGGTCCTCAAATATTTATGTGAGTTGGGGAGGTGGATGAGGAGTCCTGGCCAGTGGAATCAGCCTCACAATGGATTTCCCATGACTCACAGTGCCCAGAGCTGGACAGGCCCTTAGAGTGACTGTATGTCGCAAATGGCACCAGTGTGGGATGGCTTTTCCACAGGTCCCTGGCAAGAAAAACCAAATAAGACAACGTCTCGAGGTTGTCATGAAGCTCCATTTACATCCTTCCTATTTTATGATATAGAGGTCTTACAAGATGTTTTTAAACATCAATAGTCTCTAGTTTGCCTTCCAATTTGGGGGTGGGAATTATACTGACAGATGAAGGCCCCAAGCCTGGCAGCCTCTGAGGTTATCCACCCCTCTCCCTGGTGAGGAGGGAGCACCACAAGGACAGAGGGACAGGGACTTGGCTGAAGCCAGGGGACACCATCAAAACCTTGTCCATGTGCTCTTGGTCTCTCTGGGCCCCATGAAGAGACAGAGGAAATGATGCAGATTTAGAGCTGACTCTATGTCACACAAAGCTGTGGGTAGCCTGAGGATGGTGCCCATGCCCTTGCCCCCTTCTACCTGCCACTGTGACCTGAGTCTTACCTGCAGTGCCACCACTTCTGTCCCTGGATCCCTCAAGGTCATGAGCTTACTGATTTCAAATACCCTGTGTTGCCTTGCTTGGCCCCTCTCCAGCCAGTGCCCCCTTCTCTCTGTCCCTGGTGAACAGGACCAAGGCTCCTGGGTTGGACCAGCTTCCCTGTGTCTTTGGGTCTTCTGCCTGGTCATCAGACTTCTGGGCTTGGGGCTCCCACCCCACATACCTGTTGCTCTGGGTGAGCCTGGCTGGAGTCCTCTCGTGCTATGATTGTCCTCCTCGTTGGCCCTCCTCCCTAGAGGCTGGCTCCCTGAGAGCAGGCGCGGTCTTCTCCTCATGTCTGCACCGCCTGGTCCCAGCCCAGGGTGAGGTGTGGGCTGGAGCCAGGCACGAGTGTGCTGAGGAGTGGTGAGGTTGCAGTGAGGTCATGGGGGCTTCCAGTGTCCAGATCACAGCTAGCTCTGCTCCTGGGGCTTAGGGACTCTCACTTCTGCTCCCAGAAGCAGGTAAGATCCCCTTCGTGGCGGGTCTAAAAGAACCTTCCATAGGATACGCACACGTCGGTGCAATCAGACTTGGGTTCTACGATAACTATACTCGTGCAAAGAAAAAATTAAAATATCAGACTGAGAATTTTGGCAGAATTTCTGGAAACCATTAAAAAGGCCAGTGGAAAATTTCAAAATTAAAAGAATACCCTCAAACCTTTATGGATGCATATAACGGAAGATAGACGAAGATCTAGAGAATTGATCGATTGGAAGACAGGTCCAGATAAAATATTGAGGCTCCATGGATAGGTAAGAGGACACGACACACACAAAAAGAACCTGAGAGCCGTTAGCACCTGGACGGGGTCCCTGAATGTGAGAAGAGCAGCCCTGGATGAGGATCTTCCAGACCAGAGAGAGACAAGGAATCACAGACGTAGGAAGTGCCATATCCCAACACAAAACAAGTACAAAGGACACCTCGGCTTGTAACATTGGGGTAAGTCACCGAAAAGCAAGGATGAGGTGGAAATCTATTCTTAATCAAAGAAAAGGCATGTTATTTTCAAAAGTTAACCCGAGGCTGGTAGGTCATTTCTGGACAGGAGGTGACGAAGAGCAGCCCTACTGGGATGATAACTTCAAGGACTGGAGGGAAAATCTGCCAGCCTGGAACTCTGAACCCAGCGGAAATGCCCCTCAGTGATGAATGTGAACGAAGGACATCTCCAGACCATCAGCACTGGAGAGAGTTCGCCGTCTACTGATTAGCACCAAAGAAAACATTCTTCACGAAGAAGGGGGCCATCCAGGTGGCTTCACAGGGGCGAGGGCGAGCTCATGGCTGGAACGGGGCATCTTGGACAACATTCAACACCAGTCACTCGCAGAGCTTGGAATGTGCAGAGACTAAAACTCACACCCACAGCAGCTCTTCAGTGGAGAGGGGTGATCAGAGAAGCTAGGCGAGGCCCTTCCCTACCCAGAAGTGGCGAGGGGGCTCGCCTGCATTAGACTTTGGATGTCAGAGACGCAGGCCATCGTTTCTGGGCGGACACTGAAAGAGGAGCACAAAGCGAATTCCGTAGGCTCCCTAATTTTGAGATAGAATAATTGATTCTATCCCCCCACATCGTTAACAAATTTTTAAAATTTTAAAGATGTGGTATCAAAACACATCAGATTTTCTAAGTTATTAAAAATCATGTAAAATATCCTGAGAGTAAACTAGAAAACCTTGTTGGGGTAGATGGAAGAAAAGCAGACACGGGGAAGGATGGATCAATGCACTGTGCTCGCAAGCAGAAGACCTGACCACATAAAGGCGTTCATCCGCAAAGGCGCCAAAGCCACCCCCTGGAGAAAAGGCAGATTCTGAACAGACAGTGCTGGGAAAACTGGTTACCCATATGTGGAAAAATGAAACTAGATCCTTACCTAGTTTCCTGCCCAAAAATCAACTCAAAATGACTGAAGACCTAGGAGGTAGACCAGAGAATGCGCAACCCCTGGAGGACGATGGCGCCGCACCCCAGCACACGGCACGCGCTGAGACCTTCTCAACAGGACCCCGAAGCTCAGGAAGTAATGCCAGGGTTAATAATGGGATGGCATCAGATTAACGAGCTTCCGCACAGCCAAGGAAACGGCACTGTGAGGAAGACACTTACAGAGTAGGAGAAAGTCTTTGCTCGCTGCTCTTCTGACAGAGGCTTCATATCCAGATTATATGAAGAACTCGAAGCCCATACACTGCACGGGGCTGGGGCTCAGTGGCGAGGGCTTTCCTAGCACGTGTGAGGCACTGGGCTCCATCCTCAGCACCACATAAGAATGAACAAATACAATAAAATAAAGGTAGTGTCCATCTACAACTAAAGAAAAAAGTTAAAACATAGCCTTTACACCAAAAGACCAAATAACCCAATTAATAAATGGGCAAATGAACTAAGCAGACGCTTCTCAACAGAAGAAATAAAATGGCCAACAAATATACCAAAAAAAAAAACAAACGTTCCCCATCGTTAGCAACTGGGGAAATGCAAATCAAAACTACGCTGAGATTTCACCTCACGCCAGTCAGAATGGCCGTCGTCAAGAACGCAAGCAATAAACGCTGGAGAGGAGGGAGGAGAGGGACACTCTGACCCTGGTGGGGACTGTACGTTAGTTCAGCCACCGTGGAGCTCGGTATGCAGCTCCCCAGATACAGGCCTGGACCCCCACGTGACCAGCGGCTCCCTCCTCCGCATTCATCCTGCAGAGTCAGAGTCACACGCTGCAGTGACACATGCTCACCACGTTACAGCAGCACGATTCACAGGAGCCACACCGTCACCAGCCTGGGTGTCCATCAGTGGGTGAAGGGGCAAAGATAGGGGGTGTCTGTGCCCACTGGGGCTTTACTCAGCCATGAAGAGAGAGAAACTATAACATTCACAGGAAAACGCGTGGATCTGGATAACAGCACGTTAAGGGACGTAAGCCAGACTCTGAAAGTCAAGGGTCAAATGTTTCCTCCCATGTGGGAGCAGAAGGCGGGTGTGGGGGGGTGCGGAGAGGATTAAAAGGAGTCTCATGAAAGTAGAGAGAGGACAGAGCAGAACGGCCAGGGAGGGAAGGGGCGGCACAGGAAGGCAGCGGCCAGTGGTGCCAGGTGTGGGCACCCATGTGTCACAGCGGATCCCCTGCTGTGTGTGGTCACAGCGCACCGAGTTTTTAGAAAAATGCTCATTCACCACCAGGTTTATCTCCTTGCAGTAGAACTGGGACCACAACCCTGGCGTTCTTTCTCTGGTAATTTATAAGGTGACTCTAAATTTTGCGACGGTCCAAGGGTAGCCCGGACAATCTTAGGGAAGAAACAAAGCATTAGGAGTTGCTCCGCCAGCTTCTAAAACTTACTGTGACCACAACAGGGTGCGACATTTCCCCAGTGCCCCAGGGGGGCCGGGAGGACAGGCCCAGGAACAGGCCCAGGCCGCACAGGCCCTGGGCAGGATGCGCTGCACCCAGGGCCTGGAGGGACCTCGGTGAGCCAAGGCTCCATTCCTGGTGAGAGAGACGAGACCGCAACCCTGACCCCACCAGCTCCAGGCGGCTGGAGGAGCCAAGAGCCTTCCATAAGGCGACAGGGTCACTTCCATGAGCCTGGGGCTGAGGGCTCCTGAGAGACCACAGGAAGCGCTCAGAAAGCAGGAGATTGTCTGGCAGGCTGTGTCCACCTGAGAAACCACAGACCTCGAAGGACATCGCCGAGTGGCAATAAAAGCCACAAGTGGAAGAAGACAGGGAGGACGCATGGCCAGCAGGACCCGCTTCAGAGCACTGTGTGGAGAGCTCTGGCCGCTGATGACCTAGACCTACTCCCAGGAGGAGAGGACGGGGCGCCTGGACAACAACTGCAGAAGAGCATGTCCAGGAAACTCGAGAAGTCCCCTCTTCGGCCCCAGGAAGGGGCACGTCAGCAGCACAGCCACAGGAAAGCGGTCCATCCATACTTGGAGTGCCATTCAGCCAAGAAGGGGTCGTGGAGCACACGCCACCTCACGATGAGCCTTGCAGTGGGACGCTAAGTGACAGAAGCCGGACACAAATCTCACGTCGCGGGTGATTCCAGTGACATGAAATCAAGAACAGACGGATTCACAGAGGCAGCATGGAGATCAGCGGGTGCGTGGGAGTGAGGAGGAGGGACGGGAGAGCTGACTTAGTCAGACTCTGCAAGGATGGAACGTTCCGGAACTGTGGAGAGGAGGTGGCTGTGCAGGTGTGGATGGACTGAATGCTTGGAATCCCAAACGCCCGTCCACAGGACAGTGAGTCCGCAAGCTGCCGTGTGCCCAGCCCAGGACGGCAGCGAGAGGGTCAGAGCAGCGCTGGGCACCGTGGGCGGGTCTCATAGGAACGCTGCGGTCTGTGGGGCTGGAGTCAGGACCATGGTCAGCTTGGTGAGGGGCGGGGGCTGGACTCCCGGACGGTTCAGGGCACAGGACCAGGTAGGACCAGTGGAAGCACAGGAGGCAGCTGTGGGGTGAGGCCAACCTGGGGGGTGGTGGCCAGGCCTGGAGTCCCCACCCTGTCTTGGGAACGCGCCCCGCTGATCCACTCTCTCGTGCATTCCACGGACACCCTCGACCCCACGGGGCCGGGCCACCCCGAGTGGAAACACAGCCCTATTCCCCAGGAGCGGCCCCTCCTCCACCCAGCGGGTCAGGCCCACTGTTGGGACTGCGCTGTGCGTTACCAGGGACCACAGGCCCTTCTGTGCCTGGTCCACAGCCAGGCTTCGTGGCAGGAGTGTGGGCAGCAGCGTGCACTGTGGCCTTGGGTCTCCGTGTGGATCAGACACCCCTGGTCTTAGAAGGTGTCCTCTGCGTGAGGGGACTTCAGTAAAGGCTTCCATTGATTGGACACCACCAGGTTTTGTCCCTCCATGACCCTTGGGGGGATCTCTTGGGCATCCTGTCCCTGAGGAGAGGAGAGGGCACTGGACTGAGTTGCAGGGACCCAGGACCCAAGGGGACTGCTGTGGGTGTCACCGTCCTGGGTGGAAGCTCTGCTCAGCCGTCCTCACCTCTCTGGGAGCTCACAGGCAATGTCCCCCACAGCTGTCCTGTTCTGCCCTGGAGCCCCCTCCTCAGCAGGTGGGCCCTGGCTGGCCTCATCTCACAGAGTCTGCACCCCGCTGGAACGCCACCACTCTGGGACCCGTTTCTGGTCTCCACCCGGCTTCCATTACCTGGGAGGAAGGTAACGGGGTGCATGGGGGGCATCTCCACCCAGCAGCACCGACTGTGCGCAGTCCCCCAGGGAGAGGTGGCTGTACCCTGGTCACAGGCTGTAAGGGTCAATGCCCACAGGCTGGCCTGGACTGCCAGCATGGAGGTGACCTGGGCTGTGTCACCTCACCTGAGGACCTAGAGTGACTTCTGAGGGGTCTGCTCCCTGCGTGGGCTCCCCTGGGATGTCGCTTGCTTGGAATTGTTGAAGAAGGCTTGGCCTTTGGAGACAGGCCTGAGTAATTAGAAGGAGTCTCGGGAGCTTGGAGGCCCTGGACAGCTGGAACAGAGCACGGGCTTCCCTGGGAGTCCCCGGCAGCTGCTCCAACCCCACACTTCATTCTGGTCCCTAAATGCTGCCCACAAGCTGAGTGTCCTGAGCTGTGTGTGCCCTGGGACACTCTGCCCTGGTGCCTGGCTGACTCCTGGTCTCCTCCTGGTCTCAACTAATACGTCACCAGTTCTGGGAAGATTGTCCCTCCCAAGCCCACCCCAGATGCGACTGGCATTTGCTCCTGGACCCTGGTGCTGACCGGGTTTTACTTCCCAGTTTCATCTGCAGACTGTGTGTGTCCTGCAGCCCGTGTCCTGCCTTTCCTGGACTCCAGGGCCTGCCGCTGGGGACGCAGTGTCCTGGAGGGCTTCAGGAGGAAAGGGAAAGCGTCCAGGGTCTCCAGAGGCCAGAGGACACTCCCAACAGTGCCTTCTCAGGAAGGGGGAGCCCGTGCACGCAGGTTGTGAGGGGTTTAAGAAGCAGGATGAGGGATCGGCCTCCCTCGGGAGGAACGGCCGCAGGGTCAAGGTGAGCCACTCTGACCAAGCAGGTCCAGGGGCCATAGCATCAGAGAGCACCGTGACAACGAGGGACAAACACAGGATGGGGGTGTCCAGGTGGCTCTCGACCCGGTGTAAACCAGACCCATTGATTTCCCACAACCCTGGGGTCACTACCCCTTCTCCAGATGAGGACACTGAGGCTCAGGGAAGCCAGTGAGTTCCTTCTGGAATTTTCTACCCCAGGAGTCTTGGGATCTCCTTCCAACATTACTGAAGTCAAGTGGGGTACAGGCTGGGGTGAGTTTGCCCCCTCTTGTTAGTGAGGAGGGAGTGGGCAGGGCAGTGCTGTGACGCCACCTCTGGGCATGGTCTAGTGGACGTAGGCCCCAGAGGAAAGCTGTGTGTCTCCTGGGCCTCCACTGCTCCCACGCCAGGCCTGCCCCGTGGACACTCCTTGCAGTGTCCCAGGCTGTGCATAGTGTGCACTCTTGGGGACACTGTCTCCAGGGCCACGTGGCAGCTGCATGGCCCTGAGCCTGTTTGCTCACCTGCATTTTGGGGATGGGTTGCAAGAGGCTTCCACGCACAGGGTAGGCGGGAACGTCCTCTCCACGCTGCTTCCCAGGCTGGACAGCACACTGAGCCTCCTCTGAGAAGAACCTCGAGGGGTTGCTGAGTTCCCTCCCGCCACCCCCGTGGTTCCGGCCCACCCTGAGGGTTCCAGGCACTCTGACATGCTGGGGCGTGAGTGGCGGTTTGTAGACAGACACACGCTCTCCTGAGACATGGCGGGAGGCGTGTGGTGTGGGAAGCCGGCTCTGCAGAGGAGGCTGCTTGGCCCAGGCTGAGGCCCTGTCCAGGCAAGAGGGGAGGGGTGGGCGCGGGAGCAGAGGGGTCCTGACACAGCCCAGGTGGGGCAGGCACAGCAGCTCCGGGAGCGGGGTTAGCTCTGCTGAGGGGGATGCTGGGGCGGACGCAGGGGGGCGGGTCAGCAGGGCGAGCCCATGTGAAACCGAGAGCCAGAGCCTGGGAGCAGCGAGGGACCCACAGGTGCCAGGCAGGCTGCAGGAGGTGCTTGCCACCCACGGGGTGTGTGGGAGCCTGGGATGTTTGCAGGAGCTGAAGGAGGACCTCTCTGGTGACTGGTGAGGAGGCAGCTTTGAGCTACTGGGAGAAGGCCCTGGAGGAGGCTGGGGAGGAGGCTGTGGGAGCAGGGGGGAGCTCTGGGGCCCAGAGAGGTCTAAGGAGCAGAGGCAGCTGTGTGAATGCCCGGAGGGGACCAGAGCAGTGCTCAGTGAGGTGCCTGCCTGCTGGTGCCAGTCACGTTTGCTGTGATCTGGACTGTGTGAGGCCTCGACGGCCCGGGCCTCGGCCTCCCGGGGCCAGTCCTGCAGAGAGCACACAGCTTCCTGGAGCATGTCTTCCAGGTTCCCCCACCCAGCCCAGCCCAGGGCTCTGAGCCCATGTTCCCGAGCCCACGTCTCCTGCCTGCACTACCCCAGGGCCAGACACCAGGCGGCTGGAGACTCGCTGACGGCCCAGAGCCACCAGCATTATTCCAACTACCCAGGCTGTGGCCCTCTTCTGCCTTGCCCAGTCCCTGCTGAGGAGGCCACAGTGCAGGCTCCAGGCCACTCTCCCCTCGCTGCCCCCAGCACCCCAGGCTTCCCGTGTGACATGGTGTGGCCTGGTGAGCCTTCCTCTGGGAGCTACGAGGGAGAAGCTCTTCTTCCTGGTCCTCACAGATGCACGGCCAGAACTGTGAGCCTAGCGAGCGTCCTGCTGACCCAGACGACTCCATCCAGCATGGCCTGTGGGCCTGTCCTCCGACCCCTGCTGGGGACCTACTGGGAGCCCCAACATGGATTCTTTCCCTTCTCTTAGTCCTTTGATCCCAAAATACCTCAGTTCAATGGAGAACTCTGTTCACAGTACCCATGTTCAGCCTGGGGGCTTCTGGACTGGACTGGACGCGGCAGGTGAACGGCTGACCTGTGAGCTTGTTTGAAAGTCAGTGCCTCCAGGTGGGAGCAGCTGTCGGGAAGGGTGTGTGTGAGGGTCCTGCTCCTGATGCTCCAGGCCCAGCAGTGCATGGCCCCCGGCAGAGCTCCCCCAGCACCAGATGCCCAGGGGGGCCTGGGTGGCCAAGGTGCAACTAGCCCCAGACTTATGGTTGGCCACAAACCTGGCAAGGACCTGGTGGTCGCAGGCTGCTGGCCCTGAGCCACTTTCAACCCCTCTAATTGCATCCACTGCCTGCCCAGCACCCCGAGTTCTGAAGGCAGGCTGTTCACACCCGCTCCTCCAGGCGGGCCCAGCGCGACCCCGCACTGGCCGTGAGCTGCGGCTGCTCCTGTCTGTCGGACAGAACGAGGTTGTGAGGACAGAACAGCACTTTCCTCCTCTCCGAGCAAGCTCGCTGACTCAGACCGGCCCTGGCCTTTGTCTGTGGCCGCCCAGCCCCCAACCCCCAGGGCCTCCCCTTTGGCAGGGAGGGACAGAGACCTCAGAGCCTTTGCTCTGCCGGCCGAGGACGGTTGCAGGGACAGACCCACATCTGCTCTGACTCACCATGCAAACGTCCTCTGCGGCTGGCCTCGCCGCACCCTACCCCCAGCCTGGCCACGAGGTCCCCCGGGTTCCCAGGCTCAGGCCAGACTTGTGCAATGCGGCCCAGGACTGTGTGTGGGGTGGGCCTGGCACCTCACACAGACCGGCCGCAGCCGACGCGCAGGCCCACACCGCCTGTGGGCCTCTGCACTCCACCCAGGGTCACCAGGGAAGCTGCTGGGGCCTGGGGTTCTCCTGAAGGCAATGATCCCTGTGTCTGCTCTGGGGTCAAGAGGCTGGGTGGACTCCACGTTCTGCAGAGGTCCTGTCCCCGCCTTCCCCCAGCTGGCCCACCCAGGACACCCGAGAGTGGCTGAGCAGGAGTCACCCTCAGGACGGTACAGAAAGCCAGGGCGCAGAGGACAGGTCCTGCTGTCCTCGCCCGGCAGCCCCCACCCTCCGCCCTCCTCTGCCCCATGTGCCTCCCTGGCTGGAGGCCTCCCTCCACTCCAGTCTGATTTCATCCTTGACCCTACAGCCAGCGCCAAGCCAGTGTGTGCTCAGGACGAGCCTGCTCCTCAGCCGAGAGGAGACCCAGCTTAGCCTCGTTCCACTCTGAGGATGGCCTTCAGGCAAATGTCCTCACGCTCTGCCCTCCAGCAGCCTCCCTGGATGGCCTGCATGCTCTGGGCCTCCCTGGCCTCCAGCCCCACGGTACTGGTTCAGCTGGCAGCCCTGGGGCCTCATCTCACCCCCCTGCCCACCCCTCTTCCTTGCCCACCCCCTACTATGTGTGGACCCCACCACTGGCTCCCTGCAGCCGTGCCTCCAGTGCCTAACCCTCGAGACCCCCGTCCTTGCTGCTGTCTTCTGGGGGCTAGGGACCCCAACTCTGCCTTCACCCTGGCCACCTGACCATAACACCTGCCTGTGTCCTGATGCCTTCATCTCCTCCACCCTGCCTCTCAGGGACTGTGTCCCTCCTCCTGCCCACCTGCTCTAACATCTGCCCCTCTCCTCTTTCAGGTCTCCCTTCGTTTCTGGCTCAGCACAGGTGATGTGCAGCCTCGGGCATGCCTGAGGTCACCCCGAGGGCCACACACACCGTTGGACCTTGGCCAAGTTGCTCATCCTCCCTGGGTCTTCCTGGAATCATCCCTAAGCTCCAGGTGACGTGGGGCCTCTCCTGACGTGGCCCTGTGGGTGTGGGCCTTGCCCAGCAGGCTCCCTGTGAGGGTTACACTCGGGTGTCAACTTGACTGGGCTACACGGTGCCCAGGGAGCCAGAGGAAGACTGTTTCCCGGATGTCCGCCGGCCTCTCTAGAGAAACTGGTGTTGAATCTGTGGATTCATGGCATGGAGGGCACTGTCCAGTCTTTGAGGGACTGAGCAGAAGGAGAGGCAGAGAAAGCTGACCTCTGCCTCTTCTCACGCTGGACACTGGGCTCCTCCTGCTCACAGATGCCAGAGGCCCAGGCCCTGGTTTCCTGTGGAACCCCAGCCTGCTTGAGGGCCATGGTGGAGCTCACCCCATCCAGGTGCTGCTGAGACGCAGTCCCCAGGCTTAGCGAGAGCTCCCCACCACCGGAGCAGGTGGCACGGATGCCAGGTGGCCCACTGAGGGACGTGAGAGCCCAGGCAGTCACCACTTGCCCACGGCTTGCTCACAAAGTGCTGTCCTGTCAGAGCCCCAGTGCTGGGCAGACAGAGGCCACAGGACTGGGAGGCACCTCGGCTCTGGGGCCTGGTCCTACTGAAGTTCTGCATTTCAGTTCTCTAACTGTGGTCTTGCCCCGGCACCCAGTTCTGGGTCTCCCTGACGGGCCAATCAGGTGTCCTCTGGATGGCGGGTGGCCTTGCTCTACACACCATAGGAATCTGCAGGGTGTCCAAGGACCACGGTGCTGGAGCCTCTCGAGCTGTGTAGGGATGGCCTGCACCTCCTGGCCAGGGACCCAGCCACGTACTGCCACCATCCCCACCTCGTGTGCCGGGAGCCCAGGGTGGCTGGGGTGAGCCATCACACTTCCTGCTCAAGGGCTTGCTGTCTCGACTTGGTGGCTGCAAGAGAGCCACTCTGCTCCATGACCTGCTCTCTTCACCCAGCAGGTCTTTGTCCCCAGATAGCTAAGATTGGAAGAGGAAAGTCGAGGGTGAAAATCAGGAAACGGGACAGGACTGGAGCCTCATCCTCACGTGCCTCGGTTCCACCAGCCTGATGCCTGCGGTCGCTGCCCGTGCTGAGCGCGGGTTCTGCAATCCCGGGTGCGTGTGTGTGTGCGCGCGCGCAGACCCTGTGTCAGCCTGGGCACGGGCGAGGCGGCCACTGTCTTTCCTCCCAGGAAGGTCCTCGGACCTCAGTCGCTTGTGGGTGGGCTTCTCTTTGGGGGCAGAGCCAGCACCCCCAGAGGCCCCTCCTGACTCGGGCTCAGGGAGTCTCCCCTCCCGCTCTGCTCCGGCTTCTGTCCTCCTCTGAGGCATGGTGGCCTCGTCCGACTCTGTCCCATCTGCGGACTTCCCAGCCTGGAAAACTACTCAGACAGGACGAGCTTGGAAGAACACGAGCTCCTCCAGTCTCCTGTCCCGTGTGGTCCCCGTCTCGGGGTGGGTCAGCAGCCTGTTCCGGGGGCTTCAGGCCAGCAGCAGCTACACTGAGGACCCCCACAAATGGCTGGCTGGAAAGAGCCGCGCTCAGTGGTGGGCACTCTGAGGGGCCCCTCCTGGCCCCAACGCTTCAGGAGGACACACTCATGTGCCTCTTGCTCCAAAGATGGACCCGCCCCACCAGAAGGGCCAGGAGCTGGAGCTGCGGGTCCCCCGAGCACCGTCTGCTCCGCCGTCTGGGTCACGGCCCTGGGCATGTCCTCGCTGGGCAGCGGGGGAGGAAAGTGCGGAGAACATGAGGTCTTGGAAGAGGCGAGGTTGCTCCGCCTGCCGCGCCCAGCCCCGCGGTTCCAGGGAGTCTGCGATTGTCATTAGCCTGCTGGTCTCCAACCAGGGGACACGGCCAGCTTGTGGACCGGCTTCCTGAATAGAGGAGACAGCAGCCTCCATGAGGCGCATTTTCCATGAGCTAGGAGGCCTCCGCGTTCCAAGGGGGCTGTCCTGCCAGGGGCCCAGGTCTGTCCAAGGAGGTGAACCCCAACACTGAGCCTTCCAACCTGTACCACGAGAAGAAGGGCGCAGTTCTCCTCCACAGCACCCCAAGAGGTGGATCCCAAGGGCATCACAGCGCCAAGTCAGAGAGCGGCTCCCTGGCGAGAACGGAGGAGAGACAGACGGAGAGGGGAGCAATGGAGAGGCAGAGAGAGAGAGGGAGATGGAGACCAGGAGAGACAGAGAGGGAGACAGAAGCAGATACACAGTGAGAGGCAGAGACAGGGAGAGGCAGAGACAGTGAGAGGCAGAGAGGGAGAGGCAGAGACAGAGAGACAGAAACAAGGGCAGAGGCAGAGAGACCGAGGCAGAGCCAACAGATGGGGAGAGAACCAAGCACAGGTGCTGGGCTGGAGGAGCTGCGTCCTCCCGAGGGGCTTGGTCAGTGCTGGAAGCCAGTCCTCCCTCCTGGCTTCCGCCCCATGGTGAGGTTCAGACGTGGCAAGGTGCTCCTTAAAGATGGGGGCGCAGTTAGGCCGTCCTGTTGTTGCCGGGGGTAGTGCCTTCCTTCATAAAGGAGTGTCCTTCAGTGTCCCTGAGCAGGCAGCTCCAGCCTCCATCAGGTGGCACTGGCCATTCAGGAGTAATCAGGGGACCCTGCCCAGGCAGCAGTGTCAGCCTGGCGTCCCTGGGTGGCCTGCATGTGCACCAGGGCCCTTGCCCACCCCTCACAGCCTCTCAGGAGGGTGGTCGTATTCCTGTCCTGACTGCCCAGCGGCTCAGCTGGGAGGGGCAGTAGCATCTGACCTAGAAGTGGCCCATGCCCATGGGACCTGCGCTGGCCCGTGAAGCAGCCCTCTCACTTCTGAGCAGAGGCCCGGGGCAGAAGGAGCCACCTCCCTGCCTCGGCAAGGCCACGTCCCAGGGGCCAAGCCAGCAGTGGCCAGGTCTGCTGAGCGAAGGCCTCAGGGGATGCAGCGTCATCTGCCAGGTGCCCAGAGGAGCTCTCCCCATGTGGCAGAGCCTGCGTCCACGGGGGCAGCAAGATATTTACCTCCCCTTGAGATGAGCCAGGCACGACTCAGTGAAGCAGCAGCCCAAGGGCAGCAGAACCAGGCCCAGGCCCCCTGGCCCTGAGGTTGGGGAGCTCCGGGCGGCTGGGCGAGGGGTTGTCCATTCCTATGGGGAGCACTGGCCCCTTTCCTAGGATTCCTGTCCCCATGGGATGGGGGGGTCGTTCAGGACAGACGAGGAACTGACTGACTCAAGACTTCTCTGCAGCCCAGAATGCCCCCAGGAGCCGCACCCAGCGAACTTGGGAGGCCTCGGGGGGTGACTGCAGTGAGTGCCCAGGCAGGGGCCCTCTGTGTGCGAGGGCTGCAGAAAGGCCATGTGCCTGCTGTGCAGGGAGGCCAGGTGACAGGACTCACAGTGGCAGGGTGACGGGGGGAGGGGACCGTGAAGGGCTCATCCATGAGAGTCCTTGCAATTTGGTCATGAGATTGAGCATCCCGAAGTCCACACAAGAGCAGACGCTAATGGCCGAAGCTTCTTGGGTGGACGAGGGTGTGAGGTTTCTGTCCTGTGAGCGCTGCCACCTGGCTGCTGCCACCTGGCCAGGAGGGCCCTCTGCTTCCCTGTCTGTGCCTTGGTTTCTGTGTGCAAAAGGGAAAAGTGGGCATTCGCCTCTGGAGGCCCCTCACCAGGGCCGCGGCCTGGGACTTCCTTCCGCTGTGAGCCGTGAGCCGCCCCGCACCCTCTCCTGGCCCCTCACCAGCTCCCGGGATGTCCTGCCTGGTAATTCGCTGCAGGCCCCAAGCGCTTGCTGGAGGAACTGTCCTATTCTGGGGACCAGGGGGCACCCCTGGAAAAAGTCAGAGGTTCCTTGGAGAACGGGGACTGGGATCCGGGAGCCGCATGTGTGGTGTAGATGGCTAACTCATGGATCCGGATTTCTGGGACCCACGTGGACCATGACTAAGCCCTGTGCTCAGCTGGGCAGCACTGCCCCCGCCCCAGAGAGTGCGGACGGGGAAGCACGGCAGCTTCTGGAACAGCCCCCGCCAGCCGCCACCACGCCTGGGTGGGCCCCAAGCCTCAGTTCGCTTTGCTTCTGCAACTTTTTCCGAAGGCGAAGCATGATTCACGGCGAGTGGAATTTCTGAAACCCAAGAGCTGAGGTGCCGTCTGCGTTGCTGAGAGGTCCCGGCTCCCACCTTTGGGGGCAGCCCAGAGAGGAAACGGGGGACAGGCGCGGCATTCCTCCTGGATGAAGCACTGTCCTTACCGTGGGGAAGGAGAGACAAACAGCCCAGGGACTCCCAGCAGCACAGCCGGCTCTTTTAAAGTCCACTCAGATCCATTTTGTTTGACAAGCCCAGTGATTATCTGGCCCGCAGGATGGCTCACAGTCCGAACGTCACCATTTACTGGCAAATGCCACGGGTTCCCTCCCTCCATACTGTCCCTTTCTCTTCTCGCAGAAGGAAGTTGCAGTTAGGGGAACGAGGCAGGCCACCTCGGCCCGGGCGGCACACTGGCCAAGTCCTTTGAAGAGGCGTTGTCCTGTGAGGGCTGATGCTCCCACGTTCTCAGGGACCTGGGAGAGGAACGGAGAGCCCTGGTCTGGGTAATTGCTACCTGGGCTCCCACAGCACCGCGGCATGTGGTTTTCTCCGGGGCCTTTTACCTGCTGTGCAGGACAGCGGGGACTGGGCGGGGTGGGCACTGCCCAGGCCTGAGCGTGGAGCCATGGGAGATAAAAGACACAGAGAGGCGCAGTCTCCTTGGCTCTGGGTGACCAGAGAGCAACAAGGCTGCGTTGTGAAGGCCACAACGGCACAGCTTTCTATTTCCAAACACGGAGGGCCACGGGGAGAGCGACCCGCGGGCACTGCCACCAAGGGGGCACTGCCACCAACGGGGACACTGCCATCAAGAGGGGCAAGTCCCTGTGGGAATGTGTGAGTGTGGCTGGATTCTACCAGGTGAGAGTGAAGGCAGAGGACGGCAGGTCAGCCTGGTGGGAGTGGGGCCCCCAGGTGACCAAGGTGGCCATGCCCCAGGGACGTTCCTAAGGCCGGACTCCGAGGCACATCCATTTTTATAGGTGTAATGTAGACATGGACTTGGGACTCGCTGGACACAGACAATGTCTGAGAGGAAGAAAGAAAGAAAGGTGGAGGAACCAGGGAGGGAGGGAAGAGAGAGCGAGAGGGCAAACTTTCCATGGATCGCAGCCTCTGCCTCCGTTTCTCCCCAGCTCGTGCGTGGAATCCTGGAATGCGGCCCCTGGGAAGGTGTGACGCGTTGGGCCAGTCCCACTCCATGTGGAATTAGGAAGAGCCGTGGTGTGGCGCCAACAGCCCTAGCCAGGAGCCAGAGTCCCCGGACCCCGCCAGGGTCTCCCCCGAGCCTGAGGAGGGCCTCTCATTTCCCCAGTTCACCAAAGCCCCCATGTTGCAGGGAGAGCTCAGGCCAACCGTGCAGGGCCACGCTGCTTCCAGGAGCTGGAATTTGGAGTGAGTTCATCGTGGAATTAAAATTCCATTCATGTACACTCAACTTCAACTTCAATTTCCTTCTCAAGCCCCGTCCCCCCTCCCGCACACCCAGACCAGGGTCCCATGTGCTTTACTGCACCGCGTGGAGGGGCCGCTGGAGGCCATGGCGCAGTCTGCAGAGGAGCTCTGCTTGGTCACTCGTGCTGCAGCGTGGGCAATTTCCTGCGGCTGGACGGTGCTCAAAGACTGTTCCCTCCCCCGTTCCCTTCATTAAACCAGATATGAACGAGAGTCAGGGCATGATTCATCCTGAGGCAAGGCTCCCTCCAGCTGGGAACCAAGCAGTTCCACGCTCCAGAAACACCGCAGTCAGACAGCCTGGGACAGAAGCTCCCTCCCAGGCAGGATGTAGGAGGAAGAGGGGGAACTGGCCCCAGGTAGGCCTGGAACCCATCAGGTCACCGGTCTCCAGAATTTTGAGTCTTCTTCTTTGACCCTGAGTCCCACTTGTGAACACACTGGGCAAGGGCTGGGCCCCATGGCCCCTGTGGCCCATCTGCAAGGCTCTGCTGGCTGCAGCCTCCCCGTGGCCCCAAGGCCCCACGTCACATGACTGTGGCTCTGCTGGCCTGGGACTGAGTGGGCAGCACCATCCCACAGCTTCTCTAGGTTCCCCTAGTGGGGACTCTGTGGTGGCCCTGCCCCGAGGTGGTCTTCTGCCTGGGTCAAGCGCCTGAGGCTTCAGGTGACCCTCTGCTTTGAAATCTGGGTGGAACGTGGCCCTAGCCCTAAGGCTCATGCACACTGCCAGCCGGGAGGTGGACAGAGCACGCGCAGCCCGGTTGGCCCCAGGTTCCCCTTGGCCGACGCGGCCTGTCCTTCCTGTGACCACCAGATGCTAACCTGGGGCTGCGGGAGCACGTTGGTGGGAAGCAGAGCCTGGCAGGGGGCTGGACAGGTGTGGCCTCTCAGGTGCGCAGGCCCCTCCATGCTGTGCCCTGGGCCTGTGACAGGAGGAGCAGCCCCAGACGCTCCAAATGACTTTGGGTCATCCTTCCTTGTGCTGGACAAGAGTCCCCGGTTTTAATTCGGATGGCTGAACACTGTCCTTTCCCGATGGCCGTCTGGCCACACTCGGTGTTCTTTCTGGGACACTTGGTGCTTCTTTTGAATGAGGACTGGCCCAGGACTGCTAGGCCCAGGACTGCTAGGCCCAGGACTGCTAGGCCCAGGACTCCTAGGCCCAGGACTACTATTTTTAAGTTTTTCTTCCCCTTTAATTAAAAATCCCCTCTTTAAAGCTCTTCGTTTTTCTCACATTCTACTGAAAGCATTCAGGAGAGGCCAGGCAGCACCTTCGACACTTGGCTGGGGAATCTCCTCAGCCAAGTGTCCTCGTTGGTCACTGGGGGGCTCACCTTCTGTGACTGGCCAGACAGGAAGCACACGCAGCCCGGCTGGCCCCAGGTTCCCCTTGGGAACCGACCATGATCCCCATCCGGTCCCCATCTGACCTCATGATAACGCCTTCCCTGTCCTTTCTCCACCTCCAGTCTGCCACGCCTCCCTCTCTTCCCCCTCGGCCACAGAGGCTTGCTCCAGCCGGCTCCGAAGTCTGAGGGCCTCAGGGTCCAGGCCTGAAGCCGCTCCTGCAGTCTAGGTGTCCGATGCGGCCTCTCCGCCCCGGCCTCTCCGCCTCTCCTTGGAACTGACTTTCTACCTTTCCAGAGCATCGCCGTTGGGATCACGCAGCGCGTGGCCTTTTCCATCAGCTTCTCTCACCCAGTAACCTGCTCTCGAGTGTCCCCTGTCATTTCATGGCTTGATCGCTTGTTTCTTTTTGGTTTTGAGCGACATTCTGTTATCTGGAGGCGTGGTGATGTGCCATCGTGACGGGCCATCACTTCCCTGCTGAGGGACATCTCTGCTGCGTCTGAGGTTCAGCAATAATGAATGAGACTCCACGTCCACGTGCAAGTTTTTGTGGGGTCGTGTGTTCCAGGGAGTGTGACTGCTCCCTTGTCTGGTCACAGCACACCTAGTTTTGCAAGAAGCAGTCACACTCTGTCCCAGGCTGTGCCACTTTGCATTCTTGGCAGGAAGGAGAGAGCGTGCCCACCGCCCATATCCTCGTCCGCAGCGGCACCCACAGTGTCTCGGCTTTGGGCCGCTGTCATCGGCATGGGATGGCACCTCGCTGCTGGGGTAGCTCACAGTTCCCTACTGACATGTGACACGGGACATCTGCATGTCTTCCTTCTGCTCCGGGCTTTTGCCCGCGTTGACATTGGTGGTTCTTACTGGAGCGTTGTAAGAGGTCTTCGTGTGTTTTGGAAAGCAACCCTTGATCGGATGTTTCTTCTGCAAACATTTCCTCCCAGCCTGTGGTTTTTCTTCTCAATCTCCTGGCTTTTGCAGAGCGAGGGCTCCGACTGAATGAGTGTGGACTTGGCCATTCCTGCCAAGGAGTCAATGCCACGCCCAGGATCACCGGATTTCCCCTGTTAACTCCTGAAAGTTCCACAGGCTTGTGTCCTACACGTAGGGTGTGACCCGCCTAGGCTGGTCCGTTTGGAGGTGGGTCAGTGTCTGGAGTCATCTTTGTCCTGTGGACGTCCAGTGTCCTCAGGGCCAGGGGGGAGCCACCTTTGCTGCATTCTGTGGCCCGCTCCAGAGCCTGGCTCTTCACGTGTGTCCCATCAGGGTCACGTTCTCGGGGAAGGCCTGAGCAATAGGCAGCTTCAGTTATTGGATATGGGCTCTGTGGCTGTCACCCTGTCCTGAACTCAGTCTGATCTACCTGTGGCAGACTTGCAGAGGGTCACTGGGTGGGGACTCTGGGACAGCTCTTGAGACAGCATGCCAGGAGGCGCCCAGACCTTACTGATAGGGTTGTCACTGAACGTCAGGAAGATCTAGAAGCTGGGCACTTGGCCACGTATGCTTCTTTGATTATTAACGAACTTGAAAATTTCCTTCAAAAGTCTGCAGAGCATTTTTGGTGTGAATTTCCTGTTGATGTCACCCCAGCCTCGGCTTTACTAATTTGCAATAGATCCTTGAAAGCAAAGAAAATGAACGTTCATCTTTCACCGAATGTCCCCCAGTTTGCCTTGCTGGAGACTCTGACTCCCCGTGTCCTCCCACTGACAGAAGTGAGTGTTCTCTATTTTATTTTCTGCTTTCTTCCTTTGCTTCCCACCTCCAGGTTCCGTACATATCACCTTCTCCTTTCAGTGTCCTCTCATGTTTCCCTTTTGATATTTGACTCTCCAATTCGCCTGGGCGGTTTGGCGTAAATACAACCCTAACTGAACATTTTCCTAAACGGCTCCGCCATCCAGCCACGTGCCTGTGGAAAGTGTCTTCTCCCCACCTCCACTGCTTCGAACCTCAGGCTCTGTGCTGGACCTTCTCTTGGTTCTTACTGTTCTCTGCTGTGACACGAGCATCTGAGATAGCTGGGGCTTTGTCCCACGTCATGGTGGGATGGTCATGCCACAGCCCACTGTGATTTACTCCCAGCACCTTGGTAATATTCTCACCTGCTGATTCTTCGGAATTAATTTTAGAGTCACTTTGTCAAGGTGCCTTTCTGGAAAGGAAGGGTTCTCCATGGCGAAATCCCACACAGCAGGCTTTTCTATGATGCCTGAGGTGAGTGCCCACTTCTGCATTCGTGGCCTTCCAGGGGCAGGGGGACAGCGAGAGGTCAGCACCGGCCTAGCAGGGAGCCTATTAGGAACCTGAAGAGGCAGCACCAAAATGCTCTTGTCAGTGGGAAAATGAGACAGTCCCCCACCATGCCCGGGGGAAGCGCTCTGTGGAGAATTTGGCACTGGGTAGAGAAGAAAGAACTCCCCCTGCAATCTGTAGCCACAGGCCAGCCTGCGCAGCCTGGGGCCATGTTCATGGACCCAGGTGGGCCTAAGAGCCTCACCTGAAGAATCAGGTGGAAACGTGGGTTGGTGTCTTGCAGCTCTTTAAAAAGTGAGTGCAAATTCCCGCTGGAGAAAATCAACTGCAAATCGTGCCTTAAAGTTCTCCCCCAAATAAACCCCTGCCAGGGGTTTCCAGTTCACAGTCAAAATCACATTACATACCAGGGAACAGAGCCCTGGAAAGAAGACCCAAATGGAAATAAAATGAAACAACCAGAAGAACTGGAGCCAAAAGGCATCACATCTTGGAAGTATTAGACAATGAACGTGTGGTTAAAGGCAGAAAGAGGAGATTGAAACTGACCAAGGAGCAAGCAGATTTGAAAAGAGCCAAGCAAATCACTCTAATGGAAAACATTTTAAATGAAATTAAAAACTCAGTGGCTGTGTTAAACTGCACATTAGACACAAGTAAAGAGGGAATTAATGAACTGGGAGATAGAGTTGCAGAAATCACACTGAACACAGCCCAGGAAGAAAAAGAGCAGAAGATACAAGACAGGGATAAAGGATTATGGCAATCAAATGAGAAGGTTGAACTCACAGCTATCAGAGGAGGAAGAGGCAATGCTTGGTGAAATAATGGCCAAGAATTTCTCAGAATGAATAGAAGACCCTGATGGTCATATTCACCAAGCCTGTCAAATACAAAGCAGGACAGATGAAAATCACCATATGACTAGAGACTTGAATGAAAGGACAGAGCCCCAACAACCAAGAGATGGTCTTAAAAGTGCAAAAGAGAAAAGACAAATTTCCCACAAAGGCATACCTACTGGATTAACTCCAAATCTTTCCACGTCAACAGTGGAACCCTAAAGAGAGTGGAATCACAGCTTTGCTTCCCTAGGAAAGAAAAATCCATCTTGAACATAGACACCAAAGGAAACACCTTTTGAAGAATGAGAGCAACTTGGGAAATGAGAGGCAAGGAGAAATGGCAATCAAGACAGGGGCACATACATGCGAAAATGTAGCTGGACACTGACCCTTAAGGTCACAGTGACAGGGAAGTCAGGAGAGAGTTTGTGTTTAAACCCCTATTGTTTGGGACTAGCATAAATATACTAATTGAATTTGAATTTTGATAATCTGTGTGTACTTGCTAAAATGTCTAAGGTAGATATTAAAATAGTAGAGACACATTTAACTATAAAATGAATTTAAAAAATCATTAATGCCATCCAAATAAGTGGAAAAGAGAAGAAAAATAAGAAAAATCAAAATAAATAAAAAGTATAAAATAAATGATGGAAATAAATCCACACATCAGTGGTCAAAATGAATATAAATGGACTTCAGGCTCTACTAAAAGATACACATCACTAAATCATATTTAAAAAATGCAACTATAACCAAAAAGGTTGAAGATAAAAGATGAAAGTTAACAGATCCGATACAAATCAACAAGAATGAAAGGACATGTCTGTGTTTGTATCATTAAATAGGCTTTAAGAAAGGTGCTACTGGATAATTATCCCCCAAATACTAGAGCTTCACATCAGTACCTCCACTCCCCATCCCACCCCTTGTGACCAGAGGATGAGGTGATTGATGCTGTCATAAATGATAAGTATTCATTGCTATTTTCATGCGTTTTTTACCTTCTGGGGTTCTCTTTGCTTTTCTTCAGCTCTGGGATGCTCTCTGGAGTTACTTTCCTCTAGCTTTGAGGAGCTCCTATCAGTGTTGATTGCACTTCTCACATGCTGGTGGCAAACTCTACCAGCTTTCCTCATGCTATAAGAAACTGTCATCGTCTCATCTCATTCACTGGCTATGGGATTCTACATTGGCACCTTTTCCCTGAAGCTCTGAAGAGGCTGTTCCACTGTCTGTTGGCTTCCACAGTTCTGTTGAAAGTCAGCTGTCAAGCTCGCATCACTCCCTGAAGATGGTATGCCTCACTCTTGGCTGGCTGCTTTTAGGATTTCACCTGGGATTCTTAGCACTCTGACTACAATGTGCCTGAAAGACTGCTATAAATCAAAGATCCATATAGTGATTTCTAAAGTATTCACTTAACTGAAAAGCTGAGATGGGACGTAAACAGACTAGCAAAATGATTTTTGTAGATATTTAGCAGTTTATTCTAGAACATATGGAGATGTGAAAGGGCTTAAAATAAATGGTCAAATAATCTTGGAGAAGGAGAAAATGCAGGAGAAATTACAGCACCAAATTTCACGGCATTTTATACAATCACAGTCCCTATGACAGTGTGACCTTGGTATAAATTAGACAAAGAGATTGATGAAATAGGGTAGTCTAGAGAGAAACTCACATAAAAGCATTAATTGAATTTAGTGGGGAAAATTGAAGTCTTTTCAGCAAATGGTGTTGAAGCAACTGGACATTGATGCAGAAAAAAACAAAACAAAACAGTCTTCATTGTCTTCTTTACAATATGAACCCAGGATGAATTTTATATGTGTCATGAACATAATCATGAAAGCCAAAAGTGTGATCTGTAGAAGGAAATATCTGAGAACACACCACGGCCTGGGGATGGCAGAGATTGCTCAAACCAGGCCATCGGGCAACAATGGATGGTATCTGACTCAATTAAAACTTAAAGTCATTGCTGCTCAGAATGCAAGGTTACAAACATGAAAGACAACTGGCAGAGGACATCATCCACATGGGATTCTAGGGTCCCAGAGACGGGTGTCAGTGAGCAAGCTGGGAGTCAGCTGGAAGGTGTGGGCAGAACAGGGGAAGGGTTACGTCAGCTCACAGTTTTGGCTCTTCGTTCCACCACTGGTGGACCTGCAGCAGCCCAGCACATCATGGCAGGACCCTGTGATGGAGGCCTCTTCACCAAGGGGTGTCCAGGAGGCAAAGAGAGGCAGGGAGGGGCAGGACCCAGCCTCCCCTTCAAGGACTCGACCCCAGTGACCTCACCTCCCTTGTCCCAGGCCCCACTTCAGAATAGCATCCCAGGCTGGAGACAAACCTTCAACAGATGACCTTAGGGGACATTCCAAGGCCAAACTATGGCAGCTTCTTTTTTTAATCTCTTTGTTAATCAGCTATAGCAATTCTTTATGTGCTCTGATCCAAATTCTCTGCTGATAAATACATTGTAGATATTTTATCTTCTCCTCCTCTGCCAGTTGCCCTTCATGTTTGTAACCTGTGGAGGCTGACGCCCGTGGGCATTTTGTCACAAACATGAGCTGATGACACAAAGCCCAAATGGAAAAATGGACATGCTATTAAATGTTATCATTAATAATATCTAAAATGTAAAATGCTTGGAAATAACTGAAATTAACATGTGTACAAATCTTTCATGGAGGAAATTTGTAGATTTTATTAACAGACAAAATTTTCAAATAAATGAAGAGTTACCATGTTGGAAAATGATGTCTCACGCCTACTCTTCACGAATCCATCCTCCTGCACAATTCCAGGAGAGCTTTGTGTGAATGTGTGTGAATATTGTGGAATGTGTTGTGAAGATGTGTATGTGAGTGTGGGTGTGTGAATGTGAGTGTGTGTGTGAACATGTGGGTGAATATTGAGAAATGTGAGTGTGTGAATGTGCGTGTGAGTGTGAATGTGTGTGAGTGGAGTGTGTGAATGTGAGCGTGTGAGTGCCTGTGAGTGTGAACGTGCGTGTGCATGTGACTGCAGCACATTGGGGTGTCCGCAGGACTCGCAGTGACGAGACCGGGAGGACAGCCCGGGTGGAGAACGGGTTCTCAGCCTGCGGGAATCACTTTTAAAGGAACTAGTGTCGCATGATGAGGGAATAAACAAAGTGACTCATGACACAGGGGAGCGAGTGCCTCAGACCTGCCTGCGTCGGGGTGACGTGCTGCGGTGGGGACAGGGCTGAGGGTCCGAGAGGGAAGTGGGACGGTCACGAGCTCCCCGGGGCGTGTCCTCACCTGGACAGGGAACAGCACCCGTGGACCCCCAGGCACAGTGCTTCCCAAGGTCCATTGCAAGTCGACCCAAGATCCACCTGAAGGGGAAACGTAGGACTTTTAGAAGATAACATGGGTGGATGCAGTCACGGCTTCAGGGTGGGGAAGGGGTCACCCACCTGGACAGGTCTCCCTGCCTGCATCACAATTAAGAACAGGAGACAAACAGCGGAAACAAACCTCCCAGAAACCACATTTGTTTTGTTTTGTTTTTTGGTACTAAGGATTGAACTCAGGGACACTCGGCCACTGAGCCACATCCCCAGCCCTATTTTGTATTTTATTTAGAGACAGGGTCTCACTGAGTTGCTTAGGGCCTCGCTAAGTTGCTGAGGCTGGCTTTGACCTTGTGATCCTCCTGACTCAGCCTCCCAAGTGCTGGGATTACAGGCGTGCGCCACCACGCCCGGCTGGAAACCACTTTTGTAACACACGCAGCCCTGAAGTGTGACCTAGTTAGTCTCTGAAGTGGAGTGAGCTTCTGTAAGCCAATAACAGGAGGAGAATGCGGAGGAGAAGGTCGAGGAACTGACAGGTGCTTCAGAAAACAGAAGACACTCAAGCAACAGAGGAGTGGACGCCATCCCTGTCCCCTTCGCACCATGTAGGTGGACATCAAGAACCACAGGGGTACGAGTCTGCAGGTGGGAAGTGCAAACACACCCTGCTCGCAGCGGGACTCGAACTCGCCCACCACAGGGAACACCTGGGCGCCGCCGTGGAGGCCGAGCGGGCGAGCAGGGCTCCCCAGCCCCTTGGAGGAAGCCAGCGTCGGGATGCACCCTTGGGGTCTCCCAGCAGTTCTGTTGCCAAGACAGGGAAATCGCCCATGTACCCAATGGTGGCTGAGGGACTCTGCCAACGCACTGTCCTCCTGCCCCGGAACTCGCTGCGAGGGGAGGATGAGGGACCCCCGGGCTGAGCGGAATCCGTGCTGGGCAGAACGCAGAAGTACGCAGGCGGTAGGACTCCACCCCCTGCAGGCCGGGGTCAGGGGCACGCTTGGGCACCCACAGACTCAAGGTACCAGGGTGGCCCCCTCAGGTGCCTGGGGCTGATGGCCCCTGCTGCCCAGTGACATCTCGGCCTCTGCAAGGCCACACACAGTGTCTGCCTGACATTTTTGGCAACGTTTTGTGAACAAGCCGGGGTGCTGCAGTCCCACGACGCAGGGCTTGGACAGTGGGCACACCACGTGACACTCGATGGCACGAAGGTGGCCTGTTCTGAGCAGGCGTCTGGGGCACTAGGCCTTCGATCCGCACCTTAGGGTGACCCTGTTACTTAATGAAAGGGTCCCCTGTCCGATGCCCTCCAGAGGCCGGGTCAGGTGCTGGGCTGGTGCCATCTGCCTCCTGTGAGGCCCTCCAGCAGGTCAACCTACTCAGACCAGGACCCTGGACTAAGGGCGCGTGGCCTGTGTTTCCGTAGCCTATGGCAGGTGTCGTGAAGCCAACGGAAGGCCGGGTGGTCTGTGTGGGGCCAGGAGCAGGGAGGCCTGGAGGGAGGAGGCCGTGCAGCTCGGTTGAACACTGGGGTCAGGGGCTGTGGTCTTGCCTGCAGGCTGCTGTGGGTCGTCGTGGTGACTCGTATTCCGTGCGACGGTCCGTCAACATCGTGTTTCTCCAGCCCGGTATTCAGTGAAAACTTCTTTATCAAACAGCCTCCTCACATCCCTGGTCAGGCGGCCTCAGTTCTAGGGCACTGAGAGGAGGCGCTGAGCACGGTCCCACAGGGTGGCCAACCTCAGCCCCAGGGAGGCCTCACGCCCACCCGAAGCCTCTCCCGGGGCTGCCTCTGAGGTTCTCCTCCTGGGAGGAGCCGGGGAGGCTCGTCCTTGGGTGAGAGAGGATGTAAGGTCCTTAGTGCTTCAAACAAGCTTACAAGGCCAGGAAGACACAGTGCTCCGCAGGCTCAGGACATGGACTGCAGCGGGCCGGGCTCAGGGGCCACGGAGGTGCTGGACCAGCGCTGCCTGACCGCACCTGTGCTTGGAGGCCGTGCCTGCCCTTGGCGCTGGGCCGCTTCTGCAGCCTTCCCTCCCCGCAGACAGAGCCTGCTGGGCCAGGACAGGCAGGGCCCTCACACCACGGTGGAATCTCCGCTGGGCACCACCTTCTAGATCCCAGGCTCCCAACCGTGGCCTGCAGTCCAGTCTCCTGCCCCTGAGCTTCTCTGGTTCCCAGGCAGGGCGTCGGGGAAGTCGGCTGCAGGGTCGCCTTGGAGCCCCCTCCCCGTGCCCATGGTGGCAGGCCACGTCCTGCCCCACTGTCCAGATCATCTTCACGAGCTTCCTGCCCACGTGGATCCCCTCCGCGGTGTCTGACCATCTGTGCGGGAGCTGCGGGCTGGGCCGGAACCTCCTTGGCGGCCTCCAGCTCCGCTCTTGGTTCTCTTGCCAGGGAAGGATCTACTGTTTTCCATTTCCTCAAACCCGTCAGCATGTTTGTCCTCAGGCTCGTTCACTTTCCTTCCTTGGACCGCGACGTGCCCAGCCCTCGGACCCTCCCCAGCCAGCAGGGCAGACACAGCCTCGATTCCCACGTGGGGACCAAGCCCCTCACCCACCTGGTTCAGGACAGCTTGGGTGGCAGACCAGTGAGGGCAGGGGCATGAGCAGGCCCGGTGCCCTCCGCCCCCGGGAGGAGCACCTAGGAGAGGGTGGTTCCTGGGCCGACCTGCCGTTCGGGGTAGGAACGGGTTATGGGGAAGATGGGCCTCCCGCCCAGCTCTACCCCAAGCTCGCAGGATTAGACGGAGCTGCTGCATGAGGACCAGACCTGGGCCGGAAAAGGGCCTGATGGGGACGGGCACCCAGGGCTGGCTGGCGACACTGCTCATGAAGCTCAGAGCTGTCTACTCAGTCCCTGCTTTGTGCCGAGGGAGACGGGCCCAGAGTGCTGGCTGACCCGCTCAGGGTCTCCCGTCTGGTGAGTGGCAGAAGGGTCCAGGCTGGCTGACCCCTGGCTCCTGGCCCGGGTCCGGTGGCCCTTTCCCATGCCCCGTGCCTCTCTCTATGACACACATGGGGTGAGCGGCAGAGTCTCTATGGCTCATCCAGCTCTTCAGATCCACGGGGGCTGCTCAGCAAGAGCCCCAAGTCTTTGTCTGGCCACAGCGTCCAGGAGCCAGAGCAGGCCCCTGGTACATCCCGGGGGGGTTGTCCACACTGCACCCCACACAGTACTGCGGCATGTTGGGGTGGAGCCTGTGCCCTGCCCAGTGAGAGGCACGTGGTGGGGCCTGCTGGGGACATTGGGCCTCGATTCGGGTCCCTGCTCAGGCCTGTGTTCAGACCAGCAGTGCTTGGTGAGGTCTGGCTTCACGTCCTGCCTGAGGCTGGCCTGCCCTGCCTGCCCGCATGGCCTCACAGGCTCCACCCTCGCCCACAGACGACGTGTCCTGCCCTCAGACAAGGCCCTGGCCACTGCCTCGTGGGGACCCTAATTGTGTCTCCGCCTTGGCAACCCCGGATGGGAGTCCAGCAATTTTGGTTCTTGGCTCTCTGCACGGACCTACAAATACCAGTTTGGAAGGAAAGATCTGTGGACAGGCTTGAAATTGCCGTCCTGAGCCAGCCTGAAGACACGCTAGAAATAGGGCAGCCTGTCTCTGAAGGACACAGTCCCCTGGAGCCAGTGCCGCAGGCCTGCTTTGTGCCCTGGGGCGGGACAGTGCAGCTGGGGAGTCAGGCTGGGAGCCCCCGACCCTGGAGTGGAGTCATCTTCCCTTCCACCAGCGCGTGTGGCAGGGTCCTGATGAGCCCAGGCTCCTCCCTGCCCGCTGTCACACGTGGGCGGTTTTCTCACGGAGCAGGGTTACCCTGGGTCACTAATTAACCCAGTTCTTTCCCGTAAAGCCAGTCCTCCCTCCCAGATGCTCCCGCTTGGCTGGGCAGAGCACAGGAGGGTCCACTGTGTCCCCAGAGAGAAGCCGGCCGGGCTGAACCCCGGGTTAGGGTGCATAGCCCAAGGTGGTCAGGGACAGCAGGACCGCAGCCCTGTGGCCAGGGCACTGGCACAGCTCCCAAGGATGCCACGTGTGGCTCCCGCCTCTGACCAACCCGTCTGTAAAAGGAGCAGCTTAGGCTACGACCAGCTTCAGCAAGTGGCCAGGGCCGTTTGGCTTCCCATCCTCCAATGTCTGGAAAGAGAAAGAGGAAGAGTATTTCATGACACATAAAAATGACAGGAAGCCCAAATTTTGGTGTGTGTAAAGAAGCCTCTCCACACAGGGGCCTCGACTCACTCACTGGCGGGCGCTTGTCACCCAAAGCTGCAGAACTGGGTAGTGGCCACACAGACCCCAAGGCGACGAAGCCAAAAATAGTCCTGTCCCCTCCTCAGAGAGGGTTTCTGATGTTTCCAGGTCGAGGGTTGACCTTTTAAGGACATGGGCCCTCTAAGCCTCTGCTGAGAGTGACGGTCACTCTCCTCCCCAAGTCCAGGTCACAGGTTATACACCCGTAGCCTGCCGGGAAGTCATCTAGGACCCCTGAATCCTGGGTGTCAGTGGTTCTCAATCAGGGGCGATGTGGCCCCAAAGGGCCACGTGGCCACATCTGGGGATGCTTTCTGATGGCAAATGGGGGCAGGCGGCCAGCAAGCTGTGGGCAGAGACCAGAGGGCTGCTGTGCTTTCTATAGGGCACAGAATGGCCCACGGCCCAGGATGACCTGCCCCACGTGTCCACAGCACTGGCCTGAGAAGCCTGCCCTGAGGAAGCTTGTCCCGCCTCTGCCCTGTCCCCATTCCACATTCCAAGCTAGGGGCTGAATACGCGGGATGGGGCAGAAATGGTGGCTTGGGCCCCTGGCGCTGGGGCAGCCAGGCCCGAGCCCTGTGCTCAGCCCTGAGGAGAGGGGTACACAGGGAGCTGGCGGGTGCTTTTGATGCACCTTAATGACAGGGGCAGGGGCCCCAGGAGTGATGGCAGGCAGGCCTCTGTTCCCCGTTGCTCCCAGGCCCGTCTGTCCTCCCATGTCCACGCACAGACTGGGCTCCTCGTCACTCCATTCACACTGAGAACCTCTGCTGGTCCTTGGGGAATCTAGGTGTCTGTCCGCACAGGTGTTCCTTCCTGCTGAAGCCCCTCCCTCCCCCTTCTCCTGCCTCCCATCCAGCTTTCCCTCCTTTTCTTCTTCCTTCCCTCCCTCCCTCCTTCCCTCTCTCTCTGCCCCAAGTCAGTCTCAGCCTCTCTGGGCACACCCCTTTGCACTGCTGATAAGTGTGTCTTGCACAAGCGTCAACTTCTGGAGACGGGGCTGCACCTTGGCCTGCAGGCTGCAGCACAGCACCCAAGCTGGTCCCTTGCCACTGCTCCTCAGGGGCGTGGTGACGCGATGGCTACCCTGAGCAATCCACCACAGGAGCATCAGCACATGGTCCAGAGGAAGAGGCAGCCTTGGCCAGAGACCACCAACACTCCAGTTAACCAGAAGGTCCTTGGCGGTGGGGGTCAGCCGTGGAGGGAAGGGCGGACTGTGCTGGACTGGGCAGGCTCTCCAGTCGAGAGTAGTGGCAGCCACCACAGAGCTCGGCAGATGGGCATCCGGAGCCCTCCTCTGGGTCACACTGATGAATTTTCCAGAACTCAAGTGAATCCAAAGCAGATTTGCAAACTCTGAATGGACAGAAATAAGCACCAGTTATGTACAAGCCCAGGGCCCTGCTCCAGCCGGCCCTACATGATTCATTTTCAAGAAACAGGCGCTCGGCTGCTCTGCCAGGTCTCTCTGTGTTGGAAAGGCAGTTCCATCGAGCTTTCTGCCGGCTGAGGGTGCTTTTCGTAGTGATCACATTGCGCAGCTCAGATGCAGAGCCCCGAGCCGGGACAGCCTGTGGTCCCCAGGCCCCGGTGAGGGTGGTGCCCCGTTTCTAGCTGAGGTTGCAGAGCACGACTTCTGGAGCCTCGAGGGAGAAGCTCACAGGGATCATCCCGCCTCATCCCCACCAAAACCCATAGGACAAAGCTGAAGGTGGAGGGGATAAGTCAATCACTCAAGGTCACACGCTGGCCAAGAGTGACATGCACATTTTTTAATCTATCTCCCAGACCATTTGAAAATTCCTTCTGCAGTGAAAGAAGAATATGGCCAACGCTGGCCTTGTTCTACATCTGGGTATCCCAATTTTCTCAGAGAGGTTCTCTCAGAACTGGAAAAGAAACCTTCAAATATTTTAAGAAAATGGGCCAGAAACCCCACAGGCCCTCTTCTCCTCCTGTTGTAGCCTCAATGCACAAAGGGCGTGCAGAGGTTCCAGGAGGCACCATGACATTCGGGAAGCCCGAATGTAGCTACCATGTTACTTCAGAAGGGCTAACGGTCCAACCTTGCCCTCTGCATTCTGCTTGAACGTCACCCAACCTGACCCGAGATCCCTGGGTCCTGCTAGTACCCTGCATCCTCCTCCTCCCACTGAGGACCCACCTATGTAAGGATCTATGTGACTGGGCCCCTTAGTCACCATCTGGTCCTGCCAGTGGGCTGGGGTGTGACATGTCTGTGGCCTCGCCCTCTCCGCAGAGGGGAGCTGCTGTCTCAGTCCTTCCAGAGCCCCACCAATCAGCAGGGCCATTCCTGGCCAGGTGACAGAGGGTTCCCTGCTGGTGGACTCGCCTGTGGGGAGCAGCAGCCAGCAAGGGCACAGTCCCTCCGGGGCTGTAAGTCTCATCCCAGAGGAAAGTAGGTCAGCCAGCTGGGTTAGGAGACAGGCGGACCCCACCGGCCTCTGCCTTGCAGCTGACGCGTTCTCCAAATTCACACCTACTGGACGCTGCATGCATGGCTCACGCTGCTGCTCTTAACACGTGGCCTGGTTTCCTTGACCCCAAGTCTGGCTAGCAAGAGGTCCAGCACCGTGGGGAGCTGGCTAGTCACCTGAACTGGGTGGTTGCCTGAGTGGGGATGAAGACTGGGACCAGAGCATGTGGATGACTGGGTCCCCGCTCCAGCTTGGCTGCTCCCTCCCCTCCCTAAGCTTCGGGTTCACTTGAGGCAAGGGGGCGTGGCTTCCGCACCCCAGGGTGGATGCAAGGATGAAATGTGGCTTTGTGCCTCGGGCCCCACTTGGCACTGGCCCACCCCAGACATTCAGATCATGGGATCCATTGCTGGTGCTGCGCTATGGTTCTTGCATTTGGGAGGCAGCCTTTACTTAAGGGGACAGAGACGGAGCTGGTGGTCAGCAGCCTGCAGCTCCTACGTTGGCCTGGCTGCAGAGGTGGGGTGACCTTGGCCTCTGCATCCCTCTGTTACTCCTGTGGGCTCCTTGTGAGGTGCCTGAGGGCACGGGATGAACTGCAGGCGGCCAGCAGCCACAGGCCTGTGCCCACTGCACAGGGCCTGTCTTAGCTCTGTACTGTCCTTAAGCCAATGTGATCGCTGTTCCCCAAGACAGTGAGTCAGCCTCGTCCAAAACCCAGCATCCATCGTTCCAATTTGCTTAAAGGGTAAACAGCAGAGCAGTGGGTTTTGCATCTGGGAAGTCTGGTTGCTGGACTGGCCCTGTGCGAAGGCAGTTCCAGACCCCACTGGGGACAGGAGACAGTGCGGAGCCCAGGAGCCCAGGTCAGGAGCTGCAGGAGCCTGTGGCTGCCTGGGGTGTTTGCAGAGAGGGAGCACAGCGGCCCTGCACCCGGCTACTCACCTCTGGCCCCCAGGCTCGAAGCCCCTGACTCGTGCAAACAGCCTGGCTGCCGCCGAGCATGGAGCTCTTGCCAGGCCTGTGCTGCAAGCTGCACTTGGCTCCATTTCTGGGGAGGGAATCTGCGTGGCACCCACGGGAGGGTATGGCGAGGGACTGGGCAGTGGAGGCGCCGCCTGGCTCCCAAGGTGAGTGGGGTTTTGTGGGGCCCTCAGACCACAGAGGAGGCCTGGGAATGGCTGTGGAGTGAAGGGAGATGTTTCCCAAACGTGAGCCCTGGGATGTCTCTTCTCCTCCTCGGCCATGTGGAGTCGTCCCCTCGTGACAGACTGAGGACATCTGAAGACAGCTGCTGAGGAAAGTCAGCCCCTCAGGAAACCCGGGCTGTGGGCAGATAGCGGGAAGATCCTCCCTCCCAGCCTCGCCTCAGGCCTGAACTGTCCACAAGTTTGCAGGGGACACTGTGGCCACCCTGCCCCGGCCAGCCCCTAGGAAGGTGAACCAACATCAGCAACGAGGGTGCTGGAGAGGGCTTGACCTCTGACCCTTCTGGGAAACAGCCCCAAGTGTGGCCTTGGTCCATTCCTGGGCTGTCGATCTGAAGCATGACAAGATGTCACTGATGTCACCGTGGGTGGATGACACTCGGGACAAAGCAGCCACAGCCCACCACTGACCCCTCTTCACACCTGAAAAGGGGACAAAATGTGGGATCATACAGGGGCTGCCAGGCTCCACGGGGATGAAAGAGAGGGTCAGTCCAGGGGCCTGTCCCTGGGTCAGAGGTCCCAGAAGCTGCAACTGATACCGGCGTTTAGGCCTCCAAGTGTCTGAGGTTTGGGGCTGGCCAGCTCAGAAGTGGACGTGCAGCCCCGAGTCCCCTGCTGGAGCCTGGGGAGTGTCGAGTGTGGAGGGAGTGCTTTCTGCACAGCAGGGCATAAGGGCACCTGTCATCTCACAGGTCCCCTGACAACCTTGTGAGGTACGCATTTTGCAATGAGGAGACTGAGGTGCGTGAGGTTGCCCACAGCGTGCGGTGGGCTTCAGGAAGCAACCCCTCCTCTCGCCCTCCGTGCCGGCAGGGAAAGGAGGCACGGGGAGCCACAGTGGGGACGGTGGCATCAGGGGCCGCAGCCGAGGGTGCTGGGGACCCTTCTCCCTGGGGCACCCCTCCCTCAACTCCGTCCCTCCGTCTCCTGGGTCCGTCCGCCTGGGTGGGAAGCCTGCTGCCGTTGGGACCTGCAGGAGTGGAAAATCTGCAGCCTCGGATCTGCTGGTTCTCATTAAAACCAATCTCCTTGTTGACGAAAATAAAGAGGATGGAATCCACGCCAGCGCGCTGTCTGAGTTGCCTCATTCTCCTGCAGGAGCTGGGTCCCGCCATCCAAACTGGCACAGGCACACTGGCTTCAAAGCGGGGAAAATTCCTAATCGGGTAGGGCTTTGGCGGGGTGCCCTGCTGGATGGAAGTGCCTCCCGGGGGCAGCAGCCCAGAGATGCCCAGGCCCAGGGTCTCATTAACGCTGCCTGACACTCTGGTTTGTTTTCCTTGGCACGTGGTGCGAGTTTGCCTGAACCTGAGGTGGGATGGGAAGGTGGAATGGATGGTCATGGTGGGCTCGGGCTGCAGGGACAGCACTTCAGAGCCCGAGAGGCCACCGAGGAGTGGTCAGCTCACCGTGCTGGTTCCCGCAGTGACTGCACCTAGAGCAAGGCAGGCCCAAACAGCAGCTACTGCTGGGCAGAGGGCAGCTGGGCGGGCAGCTGGTGGAATGGACACCCGCCACCACCTTGGCTCTGAAGGGCACCTGGAGGTCTCTCACGGCTTTAAGGCTTCCCAGAATAGGGAGTGGGGAAACCCACGTGGTGCAGTGAATTGGTGTCCTGCAGTGGCCAGCACAAGCGCCACCGACGGGGTGGCCTCCTGCAGCACAGATCTACCCTCCCAGATCCCAGCGGGCAGAGTGAGAACGCCAAATGCCCACAGAGCCCCGCTTCCTCCTGAGCTCCAGAGGACGGGCTTTCCCTCCTCTCCAGCTCCTGGTGGCCCAGGTGCTCGCTGGCTCGGCCTGGCTCCTCTGCCACCATCTCCATGTGGCCTCTCTTCCCTTCCCTCTCCCTGTGTGTCTTTTGTGAGGACACTTGTGATTGGGTTGAAGGCCCACTTCAGGAATTGGGAATCCAGAACAATCTCATCTTAACTTAGTCACATCTACGAAAAACACTTTTCCAAATAATGCCAGTCACAGGTTTCAGCTGGACATGGGTCTCCTCTTTTGGGGGCTGCGGACCAACCCACCACAATGCAACCCACCATTCAGCAGGATGCATAGACCAGATGAGTCTGCCCAGACCTGGGCACATAGCTCCTTCTCAAGGTTGGTTGAGGGCATGAACGGTGGCAGCCATACGTCATGGTCAGCGGTGGCAGGCTCCTCACGGGCATCTGGTGCACCCTCACCTCCTCTATGACAGGCACACTCCCATGCTCATGCCTCCCGTCCCAGCGAGCCCCACACTCTGCCCACGGTGGCCAGAGGAGCACAAAGCCTCCCCTGAGCTCTCGATACGCTAGGTGGCCACGGCATCCTTCCCTGCTGATGGCCTGCCCAGCTTCCACATCCTGTCTCCTTCCCTTTTGCCCAACCCCCCATGCTCAGCTGATGAGAAGCCTCCAGAAGAGAATTTCCAGATCCCACTTCTTTCTGAAATCCGTGCCTCTGCCTGCACGTAAGCCTCGCCGTCCCTGTCCTGGACATGAGTGACAAGCTGTGCATGCCACCTGGCGGGTCCTCCCCCTCCTCACCCTGCAAGTCTCCCTGGCCCACTCCCCTTCAGAGCCTCTGGACCGTGGGTGGTGGTCCCCTTTTGTGAGGACACTGGCAGTGGCATTTGGGGCTCACCCAGGACCACCTCTTTGCCTCAGGGTCTCCAGCTCCATAGCACCTCCAGACTCTTCCAAAGTGAGATCACATTCACAGGTCGGCTTAGGACTGGCCCTCGGGAGCCAGTCTCACCCAGGGTCCCCATGGCGAGGACACCCTTGCTCCTGACACACCAGGCCCGGGGCAGCTGCCACCTGATTGGCACTGTGAGTGTGGAGGGTGGAGTGGAGGGAGCATGCCCCCTGGGGGACAGGCTTGGAGTGGGATCCTGGCTCCTCTGATGGGGAGCTCCCGCCTCTGGCCGTTCCCAGTGCTCCTAGCCCAGTGCTCACCCCTCCTGCTCCCCAAGCCCCACACAGCTCAGCTCCTGGAGGCTCCCGGGGGGACCAGGCCCAACGGCTTTGAGGAACGAATGAATTCAACTTCTGGGCCAGAGTCCGGCTTGGGAGTGTTCGTTTTAGACCCCGTTTTCCTTTCAACTTCCTCTTATGGAAGAAAATCTCATCTGGGAGGTATTTCCATTAAAAACATTGATTTAATACTAAAAATGAAAACAAGCACAATCAGAGCATCCTGGAAAAACCAACAGCCCCTGGCGGTGCTGGCAGGCCTGTGCCCTCCCGCAGGGTGCTCTGCCCAGCCGGCTTGTCTCCCGGCCAGCTTGGGCCTCCTGGCAGGGACACGCTCTTGGGCACAGGGAACGCACCCAACTGCAGGGTGCTGTCGCGGCCATGGTGACCTGGGGAGTGTGTGAGCACTGCCTGGCTGTGCCCAGGACTGTAGCAGGTCTGCTGTGGCCCCCAAATACATGTCCACATCCTAAGCCTCAGGCCTCTGGAATGTGCCTATGGAATGTCCTGTAGGTGGAATTAAGGGGTCTGGTGGCCACCTCTGCCAATGGGGGCCCTGGCCTCTCTGAGCTCCAGGACATCTTGCAGAGTTGACAAAGTGCTGGTGCCAGGGCCACCTCTCAGCTCACAGCACCCCTGAGGGACCCCTGGGGTGCCTGGTCTGTGGATGAGCTCCCAGTTCAGGCTGGGACACGGCTTACCGCAACGCCACCTCCTAGCTAAGTGGTCTAACCCGAAGTCGAGGAAGATGAATGAGGCCCCTGCGTGGGGTGTGGTCACAGAGACCCTAGAAGGCTCCTTGATCTGGGCGGTTGTGCTGATCCTGGGACAGCCCACCGTGAGGCTGCCTCTCTCCACCTATGCTGACAGTTCTTAAAAGAGGTGACAACATGGCCTCCCCACAAAGGTTTTCTTGGGCGGCGAACTCAATCTCTATGTGAAAACATCCTCCCAAGGATGACTTGCTACGCAGGTCTCCATCTGGAAAACGTGCCTCCGTCGGCCACTGTCTGGATTAATTGCAAACTCACTCTGTATGTCTGGAGCCGTCTGGTGTCTGTCACACCTGGAAACTCCATAATTTGCAAGCTTTACTAGGTACTGGACGAGGGATGCCCAATCCAGGCCTCAGTGGACATGACAGGAGCAACCGAGGTGGGGGAGGGCCCCGGTGCAGCCGGGGACGAGGCTGTCCTGCTACTCAGTGTCAGCCTGCAGTCCTCGGGGATGCTTGCAGCTCTGTCCTTGTGCTGGAAGGTGCCCTGCTTCCTGGCTGGGTGCCCTGCTTCCTGGTCTTCCACTGGACGCTCTGCAGCCATGCTGGAAGGAAACTCCAGGCTCCTGTCAGGCTTGTGTGTTTGGTCTGAGTGGCAGGCCCCCTCTCCCCCCGTTGCCTGGTTCTGCTTATGTTATGGGGTCCTGGTGCCATGCAGTCCTGGAAGGGACGTCTGGGAGAAGACTAGGGGTTGGGAAGGAAGAGGGCTTCCTTCCCAGCGTGGTGGTGGGAGTGCAAGCGTAAGACCATTGAACCTGAGATCCAATCTGGGCCCTGCCACTCCGTGTGGAAACCAAGACCAGAGCACGGGCGCCCAACTTCCAGGCCGCTCTCCATGCTCACTGCACCTGCTCTGGCTCACTCACACGTCCTGATGGAGCCCTGACTGGCCACACCTGGGGATGCCCAGATCACACCTGTGGCTGCTGTGTTGCAGGCAGAGGGAGCCACAGGCACGTGATCATGACTGCACAGCCTTCTGGGGCCTGCACTCCCTCCGTGACAATCAGTTGTGTGTGCTCCAGGCTCACCGCTACGGTACACTCGTGTTGCAGAGACTGGAGTGTCCACTCTTCCCACGTCTAAGGTGAAGGGTGTCCTACACACTGGGGCACTTCATTCATAGAAAAAGGGGCAGGCCACGTGGGTGGACTTGGCCTCTTGGCTTTGTCTCAACCCATGTCTGGGCCTCCTGGCTGGCCCTTCACACCCAGGGTGGACAGTGCCTTGTCCAGGGGAGGCTCAGCACCACAGCTGGGGGAGATGAGGAGCAGGGTGGCAGCATACCCATCAGAGGTCTGTGCTGCTGGACGGTGCTGCCTCCTCATGCCCACCCTGCATGGGCATCAGGATCCAGTGGTAGGAAGAGGCCTTGGGGAGTAAAGGCTCCTTTCGTTCCAGGAACGAGCCCCAATCCCTGACTTCTCCAAAAGCCATAGACTGAGATTGCCAAGGCATTAGGCTGAGTGACATCACCTTAAAATCCACATGCTGACTCTGACCCCAAGTGCCCCGGATGTAACTGTTGGGGACAGGGCCATTATGGAGGTGGTGAAGGCACGCAAGTCCTCAGGGCAGCCTCAGCCAACCTGCCCACATCCTGAGAGAAGAGATCAGTATTGACAGGGACAGATGGAGGACACCATGAAGACACAGGGAGGCAAGGAACGAGGGCTCAGGGAGCTGCCTGTGTCCCAACTGGACTTCCAGGCTCCAGCACGGTGAGAACGGAGATGCCGGTGGCTTAAGCCACCCTGCCCATGGTGCTCTGTTAGGGCAGCCTGAGCAGAGCCCTGAGTCAGGATGCCTGGTGATCCTGGGGGATTCCCTGGCCCACGGGCAGTCAGTCCGGCCCTCTCTTGACACAGCCCAGTTCTTTGAAGGGGGAGATTTCCCAATGGTGCAGAGAATGCTGTGGGACTGGGGTTCCCTCTCTTCTTCCTGCATGCCAGTGTGTAGGGAGGGTCCTGCTGGATCCAGGGGCAGCAGGGGCAGAAGGTGGGACTTCTGGGATCTAGCTGTGGACTGGCCTCTGACTGGCAGAACCCCAGAGCAAGGGTTTCCCTGGTCTGAGCCCACCGCCTCCTATGTCAAAGGACTGCTCTCGGTTCCCTCTTCCTCTGCTGGATGAGCTGATGCAGGTGAGCAGGTGAAGCCCAGAAGGGAGGGCAGGAGGCCTGGTGGGAGAGGGCACCAGGTGCACGGGGCCTTGCACGTGCCAGCCTCCAGAGTGTGTGGGCCCCTTTACCTGCCCTTTCAGCTGAGCTTCGTGGGCATCTGGGGTCAGCTTCCTCATTTCCAGTTCTCAGACAGCAAATGTCTCGGAGGTGAGAATGCACATGCCCAGGGTCTTGTGGCTCATGGCTGGAGCCACCATGCTCTGGGTCCAGCCTTGGAAACCTGGCTCAAATCCTGACTGTACCATGGATGAGCTGCTGATTTAAGTCTCTCTCTTTCTCTGACCCCTACTCTCCTCATTAGTGAACGGGAGAAATTCCCTGCCACTGTGCCCCTCACTGCTGTAGGTACGGATGCAGAGTGGGAGGCTCTGGCCGGCCGCACTTCGAGGCGTGGAGGGACAGCTGGTATCGTTACGGCAACGAACAGAATTCTGATTGTCCAGATGCTCTCATGGTCCTGGGGCGACAGACTGGGCTGCCCAGTTTGGGAACTTTTCTCTGGGTTCCCTGGTGGGATAGAAACTCGCCTGCTCACTCGCCTGCTCACCCGCCTGCAGGCCTGGACAAGGGTAGAAGTCACGTTTGTCAGTGGGGTCCAGTGGTTGTATGGCGTGCCCTCCAGGGGCTTAACGCACCTCTTGGGAGTGGCAAGACCATTCTTCTTGTTGCTCCTGAGAGGTCTGTTCTTGGGGACTTGGGGAGGCTGCCTGAGCTTCAACCCTTGAGGGGCCTGTCGTATTAATTCTGGTCAAAGCTCAGATGTGGGTTCTGAGTGGCAGGTGTCGGCTGTCTAGCTGACTGCACAGACACACACGTGTGGCTCTCAGAAAAGGAGGCCTGGTGTGCTGGGGAGAAGGACAGCAGCTCAGAGCTGCCATTGGAAAGTCTCTGTTGGTAGCCAGGCCACCCCTGCTCCATGAGGAGAAGCTGGCCTTCCTGCTGCTGGGCGCAGGACCACTTCAGGGATGAGGGGGACAGGGGCTGGACCTCAAGGCTTGTTAGCCGGAACTAACCTCTATTCACTGCAGGGCACTGGAGAGTAAGGCGCAGTCCCGCCTACCAGCATTCTGGGACGCTCACACACAGACACAGGACCCACACTAGGCACGCACCTCTGCCTCACTCGCAATGCCACACACGATTCTCCCGATTACATATGTGATTTAGACAAGTTGTAAAAAAAAATCAAATTGACACAGAAATATAAAAACCAACACCAAAACTTGGCTGTGCTTCCTCAAGCGCACACACGCACAGACCGGGCCTGTGTAGAGATCCCGTAACCCTCACCCCTGAGTACTTGACACCTGCGAGGCCAGGTGGACCTGTGGGGTTAAAGGCTGACCAGTGAAGTTGGCTCCAGTGACCACCACCCAACTCAGGAGCCTGCACATGGCCATCCAGCAAGCCCCTCCTCTCCAGGATGACAGGTATTAAAGGGCATTTGGGGAATTTCACGCCTGGCCTGGAGATGTGGCTGGAGAGGAGAGTCCCGCTCTGTCCCAGGCTGCGGCAGTGTTTGTTCAAAGGCAATGGGGGTGGCTGAGTTTGAAAACCTTCTTAATTCACTTTGATTCCTTTTCTAAACACCAGCCCTGCAGTCCTCCAGGAAGGACTGTGAGTCAGGCTTCAGGGGCCTCCGGGGCTTGGGGAAGCCTGGGGAGCTTCCCACCCCCACCCAGTGCTGGCAGGCCAGCTGCAGGGAGACCTCCAAAGGGTGAAAGTGAAGGCCAGAGCCCTCTCCCTTACTCAGCCATCAGCCCCACAAGGGGACGTCTCTACAGCTCTCTGTATGTTAGAGGGGCCACTACCAGGGAGCAGGCAGGAGTGGGGGTGGGGAGTGGGGAGTGGGGAGTGTAGAGCCAGACTTGGCCTGATGAGTAACCCAGATGTTCCATGTTCAAGTACGTTTGGGGCCCTCTTTGTAAGCTACACCCCAAATGGGCATCCATGCCAATCTGCAGCAGGGGATGGTGGAAGGCGGATCCTCTGTCCCAGCTGACATGTAGGCCACGCCACAGTCTTGGGCGCCCTGTCTGGCTGGATTAGAAGTTTAGTCTCCACCCAGAAGAGGAGCTCTGAACTCCTCCACCTAAAGAGAAAGTTAGGCGGGTGAGCTATGCTACAATCCCCTTTTGTTTTTTAACTCAAGTGTTCAAACTTCGGAGCCCCTTCTGCGCTGGTTCTTGGAGCTTGGTCAGGTTCTGGCACCTGGGTGAGAAGAGTTGGGGATCCAGGTGGACCTCAGAGTTCCCAGGCTGTCCAAAGCTCGCCGTCCCTCGCGCTGGGAGAAAGAACAGGGGCGCCGCGCCCGCCCCACGTCCGCTCCCGCCCCGGGCCAGCCCCTTCCTCGCTGCGACTCGCCCGCAGTCTCCACCCCCTCGCCCGCGGCGCCCAGTGGGAGGCGGGGGCCGGCCTCGGCGAGTCCAGCGCCGGGCTCTGATTTGCTGCGGGCGTTGGGGATCGACAGCCTCCCCGGGTGCCTGCCAGGAGAGAGGGAGGGAGGAAAAGGGGGAAAAAGTGCACGGCGCCGAAGGCGAGGTCCGCACTCCTCGTCCGCCGGCTGGCGCAGGACCTCACTCCAGCGGAGCGCCCACGGGGAGCGGGTCGCGGGGCGGCGGCGGCGAGGAGGAGGCGAGAAGGACTTGGAGGAGAAGGCCAGGGCCAGCGAGCGGAGCGGGGTCCCGGCCGCCCCGCGGGCCAAAGTCGAGCCCTCCAGTCCGTGGGCGAGCGCGCCAGCCGCCCCTTCCAGAAGAGCTACCGCCGCAGAGGAGAACAGGCAGCCGCCGAGCTCCCTATGACTTCCTAAAGTTGCGCGCTCCCCACTGCGTCCGCTGCCAGGGCTGTGCCCCGAGCCCCCGAGCGTCCCGTGCGCCCTCAGCGCCCTCGTGCGCCCCGGCCCGCGCCCCGCCGGCATGGATGTCCACACCCGCTGGAAAGCGCGCAGCCCGCTCCGCCCGGGCGCCCGGCTGCTGTCTCCGCCGCTGCTTCTGCTCCTGCTGCTGCTGTGGGCGCCGCCAAAGAGCCGCGCAGGTAAGGGCTCCCCGGGGCGCGGGAGGCTTGGCGGCGGAGGCTGTAGGACGCGGCCCGCGGGGCCCTGGCGCCGCTGTCATCCCGGGGCGCCTTCGCTGCCGACCTCTTCCGCGCCCGCAGAACTTTCCCTCCTTGGCCTGTGGAATGCACGGGCCAAGAAAACGAATGCCATTCGTTGGGGGCCCCGGAGAGGGAGACGCGCCAACACAGTCCCTGCGGGCGCGCCGCTGCTTCCTCCCCAACGGGCGGGCCGGGCGGAGTTGGGCTAGCAAAGGGAGGGCGGCGTGCTGGATCAGCCAGAGGGGTTGTTCACGAAGTGGGCGAACTTTTGTCCTGAAACCTTGCATTCTCTGTCCCACATCACGGGCGGGCAGCTCTAGCCCACACAGTCCTACAGCTGAAAACCGGGAAGGGTCGCCCCCTAGAGTCACAGCCCATCAATTGGTGGGGACTCCTGGGGTGGGGGAATCCCAGAAGTTTAAGCCCCCGCTTTGCACCGCCCACATGCACACTGTCCCTCTATGCAGAGTTGACTCAGTTTTCCCCAGGGGCAGGGTTTCTTGCAGTGCAGTCCAGGACACCCAAGTGTTCAGGGGCACTGGGGGCTCCTAGAGGGTGGGAGATCAGCCCTACTGCTAATCCCACCCCACACCTCCTGACCCCCCTTGAGAGACAGTGTTTCTTGGGCTTGCTGCCCAAAGCTGGGATGCACGGAGCTAAGTCAGGAGATGGCCTTGAAATGTTTAGATGATGTGCAGATGTGGGCTTCCTTCTGCCAGGGTGGACCCTGAGAAGGAGCCCTGCTTCCGTGGGAGGCGGGCTCTCGGGGCTGGGACTGACTATCCCTGCAGGGTTCTTGCAGTTCCAGCTCTCTGGCCCAGCCTCCCAGCAGGACCGTTTCCAAGCATCACCTTTGGTGGTTAGCTGTGGGACAGGTTTTCATAGACACACAAGCATCAGCATTCAAAGCCCAGGAAGGTCCCTGAGTCCCTTTGGACAAGTGGGGAGGAGAGGGCTCTGGTGGCTGGTGCAGGGTCCGGAAGAGCTGGGGGTAGAGGGCTGGGCGAGAGGGTGAGGCAGAGAGAAGGCTTTTCTCTTCACTTCTTGATTAAGAATCCCTTTCCATGATTCGCTTGCCAATTGAAATATTCTTTTCCTTTTTTTCCTGGCACAATTAGTGCTTGGGGGGCTCAAGGGGATGAGCAGCAGGCCGGCTGAAGGGGCGGTGGGGCCCTAGGGGAGGAGAGAGGAGCCTGGCCTGAGTCCCGGGGCCTGGGATCTCTCTCCTGGATGGCAACCAACGCTTCCATAATTGGGGGCTAACTGGCTTTGTGTTTCTCCAGGGGTCAGTTGGAAGTGACTGACAATAGAGGCCCCCAGAAAAATGGTGTGGAGAAGAGTGGGGGGACGGTCGTGCTCAGGGGACCCTGCTCTTGGGACGTGACTTGGCCCTGCCTCAACTCCTCGGAAGGGGTTCCGTCTAGGTTCTCAGAAGGGAATCCTTCGGGGGAATCCTCGTCCCTAGAGTCTGGAGCTGGGTGCCAGGGGCGGACTGTGCATTGTAGGTTTGGATGTTGGTTCCACTTGGGTCCCTGCCTTCTACCCGTCTGCCTGCTCCCTTGTCCCTGCCTACTTTGCTCTGATTTTGCCTCCTGTTTGAGGGGCGGCTTCTTGGGAGGACAAGTGTGGGACTGGCTAGGTGGCTGTCTGGCTGTCTGCTTTTGTCAAAACAGACTTTTAGAAGCACAGGAAGAAGCTGTTCTGGGTGGGTTTCACCAACTTCCCTCCACCTCCCAGGGTGGGACCCATTTTGAAGTCATGTTCAGTGAACTGCCAGCAGAGGGTTAGCAGCCGTCCCCTGGAGGTGCTGGGACGGCAGGAGCAGCCACAGGGAGCCCCTGTTCTCATCTCCATCTTGGGATTTGCCAGATGTTTTCCGAGTTTTCTGTGAACACATCTTTTTCCTACCTTCTTCGTGGCCAAGTGTGTGCAGGGGTGGAGAGCTAGATTGCATTCGGGGCTGCTGAACATTGTAACGGGACTGAGAGTATGGGAAATGAAACGTGACCCCAATATTTGGAAATTGAGGTCATCTCCTTGGAGCATCATTGGTGGGCTCTGGTCACGTGATCGCCTTTTGCAGTAATTCGTGGGGAGAGTCGGCCAAGTTTTCGAGACGTGACAGATATCAAATGGTTAATCTCCTCTGACTCAATCCAGTTGGCTGCAGAGACACCCTTTCCATCCTCCTCCCTCCCCTCCCCATGAAAGAACAAGCCAGTGGGCGGAGATCCGAGGCCAGCAATTCCCTGCAGAAGCCCTCTCCCTCAGCTGGTCCCCATTTCCCTGGCTGGAGGCTTGCAGTTGTGGTCAGGGCCTGGGGCTGTGACCACCCAGCTGTGGCCCTTCAGGGTGCCTTGCTAGTGCGGCCTCTACACCCAAGATGTGCCCTGGGGCTGTTTCTGGGGTGCTGGCCAGAGCTGCCCCTTTACCCCACCCACAGATATTTCTGGATGCTCCCCATGGCCACGCCCTTAGCCCAGCACAGCTGATGCCCTCTACCCGCCCTGCCTCCTGGGCATGGGCCTCTCCCTGTTCTGGCCTCTTCTCTGTACCGCCCTGTCCCCTCTTTCTGGGTTACAGACTTTCTTGGAGGTGTGACAATGAGCTTGACTTGTGTTTGGAGCCCCTGGAGGGCCAGGCTGTGTCATCTACCCTAGGGCACCGTGTTCTCCAATCCCTGTCCAACAGGGCAGGGGTGTCCCTCCTTGCCACATGGCCCTATGGCAGCCTTTGGAGAGTCACACGGGGAGGAAGTTGCTGGCCCTTACCTCCCTCTGTTGCATCTCCTTGCTGGACAGAGGCCCAGGAATCAGGAGCAGGGGTCCCAGGTCCTCTGACTCCCACTCTGGGGCCTGTGGGGCATGGCCACTCTGACTCTGGAGTTCATCTTCTCCATCCACATCTGTTTATCAGCTCCCCCTGGGAGAAGCCCAGTGTCCTGGGCTGCAGCCCGGGTTGGGGCCTAGTCCAGACCGGGCCCTGGGAGGGACGAGGTGATCCATTTGTTTCCCTCCCCCTCCTCCCTCCCTCCTTTTCTCTTTCCCTCCTCTCCTGCCCCTCCCTCCCTCCCTTCCCTTCCCTCCTCCCCATTCCCTGCCCAGCCCCTCTTTCCCCTCCTCCCTTCTTTTGGCATTGATCTAGCCACAGTCCCTACTATTCCTTAGTGGCCACCCGGCCCCTCTGCAGCCAGCTTGGCCCTCCTGGCTCTGAAGTTTCTGCTTTTGCACTTGGCCTGGGGGACGTGGGGACAGAGCAAACAGGGGCCCCTGGGGGACCCTTCTGTTTTACTCCAAGGCCCCGTGGGATGCCCTGACTCTGTTGGCGCAGTTTGGGGGGTTGACTCCACTGTGTGGGCGGAGGGCTTCCTGGAGGAGGTGGTGGCAGACTGGTCTTCCCCTTCCCTTCTCCCTGGCCTTCCACTGGAGACCACCGGGAGTGCAGTGGCTCAGCCACCTCTGGTTTTATCTCCCTTGTCCCTCCTTCCTGGCAGGACATTCCAAACTCTGTCCTGGGTTCTCTGTTTCCCTTGACTGGAAAGCCCCTCATTAACGGGGTTGGTGGCCCCCCAGCACGCTCCTGCCTCGGGAGCCCGTGCCAGGAGGACACAAGTGCCACTGAAGGGGAACATGGGGTCCAGAGAGCTTCTCTCACCCTTGCTTTGCCTCCAGGCCTGTCCTGCTGGGCAGGTGAGAGGCAGGCTGGCCGGAGCACCTGCTACACAGCTCCCCGAGGGCTGCGGCCTGGGCTGGGTGTGGGCCGCTGGTGAGGGTGTGGGCGGGTTGAGAGGCCAGTGCCCCGCGGCCTGGGTGTCTGTGCCTCTGAGGGCCTTGGGGTTGGCTGGGCCAGGACCAGCCCCGCACCTCTGTTACCCGTCCTGAGAAATGGGAGAATCACACACACCTGGTGGGAGGGCAGCTGTGACGGTGACCAGAGCCGTCGGAGCGCAGGTCTGTGGCAGGCCTGTGCGTGGCGCCCTCTGCAGGCGGGCCTGTCGCAGCCCTGCGCGTGGGCGATTCACAGGAGGAGAGGGCGCGGGATGCTCAGTGCCCTCTTTAAAGGCCAGGGGCGTGTGTGGCAAGGAGGCGCACCCTGGGAGACCCAGCAGCGTGTCCCCGGCTGTCTGGGACCTCACCGTGCGTGTGGCACACTTCCACGTGTCCCACGGTGCTTTGCATGGCCACTGGAGCCTGGCACGGCAGATGCTGTGCGGCCGGTTTCGGGGTGTACTCTGGGTGCGCCTGGCCGTGGGGCCGCGTGTCTGCGTGTGCACGTTTGTACGTGTGTGTCTGTGCTCACGCACATGTGCATATGAGGCTGTCCCCAGGGGCTTCTGCAGGCAGCGCCTGGTGTTTGGGGGGCCTGAGGAGCCACGGATGCCACAGGCTCTGGCCCTGGTGTGGGGTGAGCTGGCCACATCCGACTCGTCCTTTTATTCCCAGGAGGGCGACGTCATGCTGTGCCTTCCGCTCCACCCGCTGTCCACGTTCCCACATGGTGGGCTCCTCTGGTCAGCACTTAGCCGAGCGCTGGGCGTGATGCTTCTGGCCCAGCTCAGGGATATCCCGGGATCCTGAAGGTGGGGCCTGGAGACGTGGCTGGAGATGGGTGTGCTTGCCCTGGAGGCTGGAGAGCCGCAGGGAGCCGTGTTCGTCCTCCGACCAGCCGCGCGTGTGTGGCCCGTGCCTCAGTTTCCCCATTGCTGGGGGGTGACTGTAACCACAGCAGGACTTTTGTGGGGCTTTTTGGGAACCCACGTAAAGCCCGGAGGGAGCAGGGCTTTGGGTTGCAGGCTCTGAGCTCCGTGGCTCTGTCCCTCCTTCCTTCCTCCCCTGCGGGTGCGACACTGCAGTCTCCCACAGGGTGGGTAGGAGAAGAGGAGGTGCCAGGTGTGCACTGGGGAGTCTGCTCCCTGTGATGCCTCCCCAGCGTCCCCAGCCAGCCATGGAGGATTGCAATTGTGCAGTTGAGGGTCAGCAGCCCCCTCCCCAGGCCACCCCACTCTGCGAGGAGGAACTGGGGTCTAGAGGTGGGAATGGATCTGTGGGTGTCCCACTCAAGGACACTCTTTCCGTTATATGACTGGGAGGTGTCAAGCACTGAGAGGGTGGGCACAGGGCCCTGCCACCACAGATGGTCCTGCGTGGGCCTGATGGGGTCCTGGGTGAAGTTTCTGGAATGAATGGATGGTCAGGTGGATGCATGCGGGGATGCAGGGAGCTGGCCACGGGTCATTCTGTGTCATTCATGTCAAATAGTTGGAGCCATCACCTCGTCAGCTTCCTATCAACACAGTTGTTTCTCTGGAACATTCCCAACTTCAATAATAAACCCACATTAGTGGTGAATGTCCCCATCCTTTGGTGACTCAGGCCTAAGAAATGGAACCACAGTCTGACCCACTTTTCTCAAAATTCAATTACACAGAGCTCCAGGGGCATGTGCCCGCCCGGGCTGCCTGCAGAGGTGTCTCTGACGGGGAGGGCTCTCAGATGTTCTGTTCTCTAGACCCGTGTCCCTTTGGGGAAGGTTCAATCGTCTGTCTTTCCTGTCCTGATGGCACCTGAGCAATAGGGATTCTGGGGCCTCTTTATTTTTTAATCAATGCTACAAAATGACATCAGAGTGTGTGCATGTGTGGGGAGAGATTTAAATGGATAAATATGACCCTTACCTGGAAAGAGTGGCCTCTAATGGGAGCAGGTGAACATTTAGGCCACCTGGAAGTGTGCCTTGACTCTTCAGTCTTCTGCAGGGAAGCCCAGGGGACCCTGTGCTCTGCAGGGGCTGGGTGGGGAGAGGGCACAGACCAGACTCATGGAAGAAATCAGGTGGGTGCTGTTATGTCCTGTGGACCCCTGACATGACTCAGACCTGTGCCAGGTGCACAGGTGAGCAGTAGGTGAGTGGAGTCTGGCCCACAGGAGCTTCACGTGCAGTTGGGAATCAAGCACCTGAGCAACCTTTTTATTAAGTGGAATGCGGTTGGAGTGACAGGAGCGAGAAACTCTTCGGCCAGCAGGATGTGGTGTGAACCAATTGGAGGGAGGCATCTGCCAGGCCCTGGGAGCACTGGCCAATCAGGGACCAGCCTGCTTTTCCTGGGCGTGGCTGCAGGCCTGTTGGCTTGAGAGCTTTGGGGTCTGGATGGACGCAGGAGGCGCTTTCCTGGGTGTGTTCTCTCTCTGGCTCCTCTTCCTATAAACGCTGGGACCTCCCTTGGGTTGTCACCCACGCAGTGCCTGTGGCCCCCCAGGTGGGCGTGGTCTCCTGCAGATGGAGGCCCTGCGGTCCGGTCCTGCCCTCTGCCTCTGCTGGGAAGCACTGCCCACGTGTTGGAGCACATTGTGGTGGTCGTGTGCACGGTCCCTGGCTCCCACTCGAGCTCGGCACCAGGTGAGGTGGAACATGGCTGGCTCGGCTGCTCCCTGCTCTTGTTTGGGGCAATGGACTCCGGGAAGAGCTGTGGCCCCAGCCAAAGGCCTGAAGTGTGGAGCTCAGCCTTGGTTTCTCCTCCGGTTTCGGTACACCAAGACCTTCCATTCATAAGCCCAGTTGGCACACACAGCCCTGGCTTGCTTGGGTCCCCTGGAACCCGTCCTAGGGGTGGCAGACATCCTGGGTGCCGGGAGAGCTGGCCTCCCCGAGAGGCCTGCACAGAGAGGGGGCAGCTGCAATGGGCACAGCGAGTGGGGCTCCCACAGCACCTGAACTTCTGTGGTCTTGGATGCTGAAGCCATGGTTGAGGGACCCTCTGGGGACGTCCTCTGCCTTCTTCCTGTGTGGGGGCGTGGCTGCAGCGGCTGTGCCCACTCTGACGGTAGGCTTGCTTCTTCCTTTCTTTTTCCCTTAGGGGATGCTAAGTGGCTCCTAGCCTCCTGCCTGGGCTGTGCTGTGCTCTGCTGTCCTGTGCCTTCTCTGTGAGGGGCAGGGTCATGACACCCAGAGCTCTGTGGAAGGGAGGAGGAAGAGGCGCCATTCCTCATGGGGACCAGCAGGGCAAAGGCGCACCTTGGGGACAGGGCCGGGGACAGGGCCGGGGACAGGAGTTCTGAGCGTAAGCGTTCTCCGGGCAGTTTTTATCAGTATGATGTAGGTCTGGGGTCTGGTCATGGTCTGTTGGCTCCGACTGTACTGCTCGGGCAGCGGCCAAGCTCAGCGAAAGTGGAAACCAGCCATGCCCCTTGGGCCCACGTGGTGGCACGTTCAGAGAACAGCTGGCTGGTGAGAGCAGGGCCCGGCTCCCGCGGTGGGCAGCACGGGGGACCTGGCTGCAGGTGGAGGGGCTGCAGCTGCCGAGAGTGGAGGGCAGCAGAGCCGCTGACCCTCTGGGGAGGCCAGCGTCTCCCCTCACCTGGTGACCGCGCATGGACTGCAGGGTTTCTCTGTGCAGGCCATTTTGCCCCAGGGGACATGTGGCAAGGTCTGCAAGTGTCTTGATTGACATCTTGGGGGGTGGGGGGCAGTGCTGTGGTCACAGTGGGTGTCCCGCCAGGACTGTGCTAACACCCCACAATGCACAGGCAGCCCCTTCCCCCAAAGAACAACCCAGCCCCAGTGTGGAGGGTGCTGATTTCGAGGAAGCAGAGGTGGGATTTCAGGGCGTCCCGCCCTGTGGCCTTGGGGGTCTCCATTGTTAGACAGGAGGGTCTGCCTGTCCTGGATCTGCACAGTTAGACCAGTGACTCTCAATTTCCCACCAGAACCCACCTGGAGCTTGGGAGGCACAGCCTGTGGGACCCACCCAGAGTTCCTGACTCAGGAGGCCCAGGGTGGGGCCAGGGGTCTGTCTTCCTAAGAGATTCCCAGACCACCAGCGGGGGCCAGAGCCCGCACTGGAAACCATCCTGGCTCAGCGCCCTCTGTTTGAGGGGCTGTGTTTTAGCCTGGAGGGTGGTGGCGGGTGGGGAGGGCCCCTCTGGGGGAGGAGTGCCAGGAGAGGGGAGCGGAGGCTGTAGACACCTGTTGTCCCCTGTAGAAGAGCTGCGGCCTCCTGTCCCCCACCCAGGGGGGGTGCACACACTCCTCTCCAAGGGGGGACCCTGCTTATTCTGCAGACTGCTGCCTGCAGGTCTCCGGGAGCAGGGGAGCAGGGGGCTTGAGAGGGGCTCCCTTGGTTTGGCGGTGAGTCTGTTCGTGCTGTGGTTACCGCGGGGAACTTCGGACTTGGCACGACGGCCCCTCTTCTGCAGGGTTCCACAAGGGGCCACCCCCGGCTCACCTGGTCCCACCCAGCTGCCCACCCAGATGCCTGATGTCACCTCCTTTCATCGGTGACCACTTAAACAGGTGTCCCTAGAGGACACAGTCTCCTGGACAGACTCCTCTGGCCTCGCTGGTGCTGCCTGTCCCACGCCTCCTGAGGACTCCCCTCGGAGGCGGGTCTGCAGGGCCGGGTGCTGGCAGGAGAGCTGCCACCTGCCCCCTGGGGCTTGAGACTCTGCACCTCCTCTTTGTGACACAGCAGCGTGGGAGGCTTGAAGCATGTCCTGCCTGAGGGCTCAGACACGGAGCGTAGGGAGGCCCAGCACTGGGAGGCCCAGCCAGAGGGGTGGAGGCCGTGATTCCATGCCCTTCCTCCAACTCCTGGCTTCTGGGCAGGGTGGGCAGTGCAGGGTCCCGCGACATGATCCTGGGCGCCTGGGCTGAGGGCGTGGAGGAAGCTAAGCAGCACCTCTCTGGGCCTTGGTTTCTCCATCTGTAAAATGGGCATGAGATGGTAGCTGTCCCCGAGGCCTGCTGGATGGACTGAGGAAGTCCACCCCATGAATCCCACGGGAGCACAGCAGTGCAGGCCGAAGCCATTGTCATCACTGTGTGACACAGGCAGGACACCATGTGCACCCCTGCCTCAGTCACTTCCGGAGCTCCCACACTCAGAGCTGAGCTGCATGGGGCTTGTTAAGGTGCCGCAGGGAGACTTTGGGGCCACTCTTCTTCGGCCCTAAGTCCAGGCAAGGCATGGACCGGGCTGATGGAGGCTCCAGATCTTCCTCCTGCCCTGGAGCCCTGGGGCAGGCGCCCTGAGGCAGGACATGCCTCCTCAGCCCTGGAGGGAAGGGGCCTGCGACCCCCCCAGTGAACCCACTCCCCTGTGGGGCTCAGGCAGGGCCAGGGGCAGCCCCTCCAGCCTCAGCTGGTGGCCCCCTTCCTCTGGGGATGCTGCTGAGCTCCTGGGAGCGAGCGGCCGAGACAGAACATGTGGCCAGGTTTGGCTCAGCCCGAGGAGGACCCAGGGGGCCACCCGCTGTCCTGGATGTGAGGGGCACTGGGTGGGGCCACACCCAGCTCTGGAAGAGCCCTGCCCTGTGGTCACTGCTGCAGTTCGGCAGGAGGCCCTGGCATAAAGGACAGTGCTGGACTTTTGTCAAGGGCCAAGTTCTCCGGGCCTGTGACCCTGCCTGGGAGCAAAGTGGGAGAGCGGGCAGGGCCTGCCTCCTAGTGGGCCTCCAGGGGCTCAGCAGGGGACTGGGAGCAGGGAGCCCCCCGCAGGTTAGTGTCAGTGGCCCAAGGACCCTGCCTTGCACATGTGGACCCCAGGTTCTGGGGAGGAGCTGCAGTTCTAGAAGCCCCCTGGCTTCAGCTCCCTGAATTTCGATACCAGTGACCAGTGGAGGGCACCTTGGGGAGCACTGGGCGTAGCCGGTGGGGCGTTTCTGCCCCCGTGGGCCTGTCTGTCCTTGGTGGGGCCTGCCCCCTCACCAGCTGAGCTGTTGTCGGGTTCCCTCCTTGACTCTCGGAAAGGTGTTCAGGGGAGGCAGAGGGAGCAGCACAGTGGTGCTCAGGGACTGGGCACAGGGGACTTTGGAGGCCAAGAGAGCAGGTTTGGCAGTGGGACCTTGAACACTTACTTAACCTCTCTGATCTGAGCTACCCTTTCTGCACGTCAGAGGCAGGAGCAGCACCTACCTGACAGGTGGTTGTGGGGATGGAGGAGATGGTGTGAGGGCGGCTGGGCCCGGCTGCAGTGCAGCGCCCCTGCTCTAGGCGTGGGGCTTGCTCCTGCCACTGCCGAGTAATTATTGGGTAACAACTGTTACGTAGGTCGTCGTGATGACTGTGATTGGCAGAGGAGTGCGAGGGCCTGCAGGAGGACAGACAGACCCCCAGAGGAGGAGTTGGGCTGACGCCCTGGGGACAGCTCCTGGGGCTGGCTGTGTGGCCTCTGGCCTTGTGGCCACTTGGCAAACAAACTCAGACTTGGAGGATTTGGGGTTCCTGGGGTCCCAAACATGTGAGAAGAGGGGGACCAGGCCCTGGTGTTCTGGTGCTGGGTGGGCTTTGCCTCCTGATGGGCCTGGCGGCCTGTCTCTGGGAGGAGGCACCTGGCCGTCTTGAAGTCCACCATCAGGGCGTGTGTTGGGGCCCCCAGGTCTGTCTCAGCCGGGCAGGGCTTGGGGGAACAGCAGGCTGTCTCCTCAGGGCCTTCAGTCCAGCCCTCCCAGGGCAGGTGGTGCTCGCTGTAGAAGGTGCTGGAACCTGCCCTCCAAAGCCCGTGATTTTAGTCACCACCTTCTAAAACACAGGGCTGGAGGACTTCTGATCTCCAGGAATAAGTGCAGGCAGCCCTCAAGTGGACAGGCTCCCTCCCTCTCTGTGCCTGGCCGGTCTTCAGTGTTGCTGGGACTGGCCAGGGCGGTGCAGCACCCGGCCTGCCCTGGCCCCCCAGCCCGGGGTCAGCCTGTCCTCGCTTGCCCTGCAGCTCCCTGGGCCCTCCAAGCGCACACGCCCCACCTCTCTGCCTGGGCCCAGGGCCTGGAGGATTGCGAACAGCTGCCTGGCCCCAGCCGCGGGGCGTGCAGGCTCTGGAGAGGGGCTGCCGTCCAAGGGCAGCAGTGTGGCTGGAAGGCACAGGGGGTGTCCTAAGTGGAGCCTGGCCCTTCCTGCTCCTGGCCTGCAGGCTGGGGTGGCCGAGAAGTGGGGTCAGGTGGTTGGCCTTGCTGTTCTGCAGGCGCCTGTGGTCAGGTGGACAGCTTTGGAGGGTCAGTCTCTGGCCTGGAGGGTCATTGGACTTTGAGCTGGCTCTGGGGTCCTGCCACTCCCCAGGCCTGGGACTGAAATGGGATTTATGTAGAAAGAAGACACAATCCAGGGAGGCTCTTCCCCTCCCCCCTCCCCCTCTGCATCCCCCTCCCTCTCCCTCCACTTCCTTCCCCCTCCCTCTCCCTCCTCCCAGGCTTTCACCCAGGCCTCACCCCTAGCTTCTCTCCTGTGAGAGAGGTGTCACCCCCATCTTCCGGGTGAGGAGACTGACCCACAGAGGCCTGCAGCCAGTGAGCGGGAGTCCCTGGAGCCAGACTCCGCTCAGCCTCTTGGGAACACCCCTGCTTGGAGTCGGGCCCTCCGAGAGCCTGGGTGGGAACTGGGGGGAGTTTCAGTGCCCCTCAGAGCCATGGTTGGTCAGTGTTTTCCTTTTCTTGGGGTCTTCATCCCCACGGGGTTTGGGAGAGGGGAGGAGGTGAGACTGGGGGCTGCCGCCCCTGCCCTCTGCCCTCCCTGCCCTCTGCCTTCTGTGGCCCTGGTGGGGCGCCGGCCTGGGTTTCAGGAGCAGCAGGGCCTCCTGGCTCCTGTCATTGGCACCTGCCTTCCAGAGCCACCCTGAGCCCTGGGCTGTGCTGTGCCCCCTCAGACTGCCTCCGATGCGCTCTGTGGGTGGCTCCAGGCCCTGCGTCCCACTGGGGCTGGACGGCCCAGGGCTGAGCAGCCTGGTCTGAGTCACGCTTTCCATTTTAACGGAGGAAAGAGTGACAGGAGGGGGCTGAGGCCAGGTGGGTGCTGCCTGGTTCATGTCAGTGGACGCCGATGCGCGGGCTGTGGGGTCTGGGCCAGCAAGCCAAGCGCTGCCTGGGCTGGGTGGGGGTTGACCGGGGCGGGAGGTCCAGCGGTCAAGCTGGTATAGTCCACCCTAACCTCCGGGGTCAGGGGCTGGCCAGGGTGTGAGCCACAGCTTTGAACCAGCAGCCTTCCAGCCAAGGAAAGTAGAAGCCCTAGAGCAGGGTCCAGAGGCCCAGGGGTCAGTCGCCCTTTATCTTATTACGAAGTGAGTATCCGCTCGCTGGTGGGGCCCATGGGCCCCCAGGGCCGAGGTGCAGAGTATTATACTTGGTTTGCCCTTCAACGGACCACGAATCTCAGTCAGTTTGCTCCCTGGGCACCCCCATGCCCACTGTGTGCCCCAGACAGATTCCTTCAGGAGAAGTGAGGGCATTTCAATTTATTTGAAAGCAAGAGAGCAGGACTCATTCGTGTGTGTTCCCAGGCGTTTCCAGTTTGGGGTCCCCTGGGCAGCCACAACCCACAGAGGACGTGCAGAGCAAGACCCCAGCTCATTGCAGGACCTGGGAGCCTCCCTTGGTGCTGGGAGGGGGACCCAGGTGGGGGCCACCTAGAGGTCGAGGGCGGCATTGCAGCCCTACCTGGCAGGGCTCTGCACCCTCAGGAGCCCCTTTCTTGCCTCCCTGTGGGGAGTACAGCAGGACAGGCCTGGGGCAGGAGTGTCCGCCCACCCAGAGCGCTGGGGCTGGCTCTCTGAAGATGGGTGGAGTGGGGACGCCTGGGAGCCCCTGGCCCATGGCGGCCACACCTCTGTCTCACCGACGGGCAGAGCCAGGTGTGCTGGCTTGACGCTCTTGCGAACTGGAGGGAGCGGCTGCCTGGGGTCAGCCCAGGGTCACCTGGCCAGGTTGGGAATGCCCGCTGGGGACCTGGCCCGGCCTGCCTGTCAGTGTGTGGGATTGGAAGCGCTGGGCTCACGCTGATCCACCTGGGATGTGGACGTGGGCCAGGGATGCATGCTGTGCTTCCTGGACAATCAGAAGCACCCCAGCTCCTTCAGGGGTCCCCACGCAAGTGGCCAGTTTGTGGCAGGGTGTGTGTATGACGTGTACCCAAGCAGATTCCAATGCCCGTTTTTCTGGGTCTCTGGTCAGCCCATGGGCATGTGGCTGACTGATGCCTGGCAGGCTCCTGGGTGCTGGGTGCTCCTCCGCTGCCTCTTCAGGCTTCCCAGGCAACTGGGCTGACGAGGAGCAAGCCTGAGGGTCGCTGTGGCTCTCTTGGACTCCAGTGTCCCTGTCTGCAGTGCCCCTCCCCACCACCCTGCTCACCAGCCGGCCCCACCCATCTTCCTGAGAGCGTCCCCTTGTCCCGCCCCTCTGAGCAGTCCCTGCGGAGGAATCTGTCCAGGCCCCTTCCACCCGCACCTCCAGCTCTGGGATCAGTCATCTCACCCCATAAAACATTCCAGCCATGTTTTGGAATTCTTTGAACGCTCTCAGCCCTTGCCACTCTTCCTCAGACCACTTCTGAGCTTCTCCTTGAAAAGCTTCCGCTTTGCAGGACCTCCAGGCAGGGACAGGATTGCTCGGGGACACCACCTCTTGCCCTCGCACCCTGGACATGGACATGTCCCGGCCTCCCTCCCTGGGCTGGCTGCTCAGGCAGAGGCTGGGGCCTGACTGCGTCTCCTCTTGCTTGGCAAGACCCGGCCCTCCTTCGGCTTGAACAAAGGCAGCGGCCTTCTGGCTGCGCCTTTCTTCCCGAACATCGGTGCCTGGTCAGTGTCTTGGCCAGCACATAAATTCCTCTGCAGAGAGGTAGTCTGGTCTCTTTCCATCACTTGTGAAAGCATTTCACGATCTGATTTCTCCAGTGTCATAGCAGCCAGCACGTAACTGCCCCCAGGAGCGTCCCTGGCCTGCTTGCTCTTCTCGTGGACTCTAGGCCCCCTCCCGCGGTTGCGTCAGGCTGGGCGATGTGCGCATTCTTCTCTGAGGCTCTGCTGCTTCTCCCCAGCCCCACTGCCACCTACCTTCTACTTGATTTTCCTTGTCCCCAGGGCTCTGGGCTTGCAGGGGGCAGTGGACTGGCCTCAGTCTCCCCTGCGTCCCTCCTGACTCCTGGCCAGGTGCATGGCGCTTCCTGCCCAGGGCTTTCAGACCTCTTTGACAGGGACATTCCACTTGGAAGTGAGGACAGATGTGCTGGCAGCTCAGAGAGCAGGGACTGGGTGGAATTCTGCCCCCTCCGGTGCTCCCAGCTCCGCGGCCTTACCTCCCCTCTGGTGGCGTTCCCAGCCTGAGCCTGCAGGGCTCTGAAGTGAGGCGGGGACGTGGGCAGCTGCCAGCCTGGATGGGAGTGAGCTGGTGCGCGTGAGCCCCGGTGGGCCGGGCAGTGCTGAGCCGGCGGTTAGCCAGGGCTCCGCGGGCCGCACCTCCTGCGCCAGGCTGTGCTCTGACTCTGAACCCCAGAACCTCATCTGCCCTGTCCCTGGACCCAGGGAATGCTGGCTGCACTCCTGCTGTGTGCCCGCCTGCCACTAGGCTCCGAGGTCACCAATTCACCCCGTCTCCCCCTCTGAATGTAAGCTCTGAGCGCTGGTGTGGGCACCAGGGTGTCCGTGGCCCTGTGCGTGGCTTTCCCGAGGGGCAGCCGCCGTCCTCCCGCAGCGAGCGCAGCTCCTCCTGCACCTGCCGACTGCGTGTTGCTGTGCCCAGTGAGTTGGAAGCGGCCCTAGTGTTGAACAGCTTGCTCTGAGGCCCCAGGAGAAGAGCAGAGTCCCAGGCGCACATGGTGGACACTGAGGCCTTGAAATCTGGGCTTTCCAACCTCCTCAGGGCCCGGAGATGAGTGGGTTTTCCCAGTGCGAAGCATATCCTGCCTCCCCGTGCCCCCTAGTCCTCATGTCAGGCCAGCGGGGAGGAAGGGCCTCGTTGGCCTGAATCAGGACTCCCAGGGTCAGGGGTCAGTTTGTCTCTGACAGCACAGGGGAGCCAGGACCAACCAGGGGGCTGCCTGGCCCTCCTCCCCCTCCAGGTCCCTCTCTGAGCCCTCCTGGGTCTGTCTGTAGCCTCGCAGGGCCTGTCGGGGGCCAGCTGTGGGTGCAGAGGGTCTGGGCTGGGGTTGCCTGGCCTGGGGATCCTCGTAGATCCCAGGGGAGGAGAGGCGCTCGCCTGGGGAGGAGGCAGCGCTGGCCAGGGCCCCACGGGGAGGGCTGAGTGGGAACCTCAGCAGAGCCCTCGGGAGGGCCCAGCCGCTGGGGTGCTTTCCTCCCTCCTCCTCGTTCGGTGATGCACATCTCTTTATTGCAAAGATATATATTTTATCATAGTCATTTTGGAAAATATGAAAAATGTATAAAGAAGAAAATAAAAAAGAGTCCATAATCCCCAAATTCAGATTCTAGTGGGTCCGAGTACAGAGACCAAAGAGTCAGGGGAAGAATACCTGGTGGGGAGAAGGCCAGGTGGCTGATGCCCCCTGCCCAGGTGGCCACTTGACCAGGGGCCCTGCCCGCCTCGCGCCCCCTCCCCGAAGGCCATGCCGGGTCTGACACAGCAGCCTGTGTCCCCCTCATGCCCTAGACCAGGCGCTTTCTTCAGCCCTGACCACGGAAAGCCTCCTGGTTGACTGGCGCATCTCCCATGTTGGCCGTTGCTGGTTCTGACCTTGTGAGCCTGGAGCAAGCTGCAGTGGCTCACCTCAGCTGCTTCCGCCGCCAGGGCCCTGGGGACCCTCTCGGGCTGCCCTCGGGGAGGGCAGCTGACCCCTGCCCCCACAAGTCAGTCAGCTGGGGGTGGTGTGCACAGGCCTGCCCTTAACAACCAGGTCACTGGCAGGAATTTAGGGTTTGGTGAAGGTGACAGTTTCACATGGGCCGGGAGAGAAAGGATTAGTCATTGAACTGGGCTGGAATAACAAAGAAGCCGTCTGGGACAAGGAAGTTGGATCCCGCCTGCATTTTGTACCAAAATGCATTCCAGATGGATCAAAGATGTGAACTTTAAAAATGAGACCATAAAACTACTAGAAGAAACCATGGGAGACTGGGTTTTATAACCTTGGGATGAGAAGGCCATACTAAGTATGACATAAACCTCAGAAGTTATTAAAGAGAAGAAAATCACTCTATCAAAGACAAGATGTTTTGTCTGGCCAAAAGAAAATTAAAAAACAGCTAATAATCCTAAGGAAAAATGATGAATATAAAAAAAAAAGAGTTGATGTGCTGTCATATGCAAAAAGTTCCTATGAATCAATAAGAGGTCAGCAATCAAACATGAAAATGACCAACAGATATGAATAGTTCTCAAAAAAGAAAAAAAAGGGAACCTTTAAACATGTGAGGTGATGTTTCTTTCACCTTACAAGGAGAGAATGCAGGTGGAACTAACTCCAGGAGGATGCATTGCCCAAGGGGCCAGATGGACACAGAACAAACCCCAGGAATGCATGCTGGCTCTAGCAAGGTGACCTGGGTGTTCTCCTGTGTTGCTGTTCAGGAAAGGCGGTTGTTAACACCCCTCAGCATATGAAAAGCCTGCCCGCTGTGACTGAGCACCTCCCCTTCTTGGAGTGTCTGCCATGACACACACTTGGTGTAGGGACCCTTGTGCAGCGCGGTCAGGAAGAGCCGAGGATCTCAGCACCCGAGTGCCCATCTAAGGAGCCACTTGGTGAAGTCGCCGTGCGTCCAACAGAACACAGAGCAGCCGTGGAGAGGGTGGATCTTAACAGCTTCAGCCTAGCACAGTGAGTCGTCTTGGAGATGGGCGGTGTGAAGCAGAGTGGCCGTGGCTCCCGCCAGGAGCGAGGGCCCACGTGTCCAGGAGACACACACTTGGGACTGAGGCCTTCCTGGAGTGGGCAGCGGGCACTTGGGGTGGAGGTCTCCACTGACTTTGCAGAGAGGTGAATGCCGTGTCCAGCGGGTGGGCTGTGGATGGGAGGGGGCATCTGGGCCGCAGATGGAGAGGGTGTGGACCCACCGCTCGGGGAACTGCACACCTCTCCTGTCAGTGGGGGGAGGCTGTCCCGCTGGAAGGTTTAGTCAGTTAGAAAAAATCGTGGCCTTAAAAGATAAAAAGTGGCCGGGCGCGGTGGTGCACTCCTGTAATCCAAGTGACTTGGGAGGCTGAGTCAGGAGGATCGCGAGTTCAAAGCCAGCCTCAGCAACTTAGCGAGGCCCTAAGCAACTCAGTGAGACCCTGTCTCTAAATAAAATACAAAATAGGGCTGGGGATGTGGCTCAGTGGCCGAGTGTCCCTGAGTTCAATCCCTGGTTCCAAAAAAAAAAAAGAAAAAACCTCAAGACAAAGCAAGTCCAATACAGGAGGAGCCTGGGCTGGTCCGCCGGCCCCTCAGCCATCTCCGGAGATAGGAACCGGCCTCTGGGCTTGGAGAACTGCAGCCGCCGCAGCTGCCCTCGGTGGCCTCCACCCACTCATCTGAGCTGGGAAACCGAGGCCCCCAGGACTGTGTTGCTCGGGCCCTTGGCCCTCTACTCTGGAGAGGGCATGGCCTCGCTGGGTCTAGGCAGGAAGGTTCTTCCCTGGGCGCCCTCCTCTGCAGGGACGTGTGTCGAGGCCCTCGGGGGTTCCTGAGGCTGCGGGTGGTTCCACACCCTGTGTGTGAATACCTGCGATGAACTTGAGCTGGGCCCGGTTAGAGACTGGCAGTGACCGTGTAGCCGGGTGGTTGTCACAGTGCTCTCCAGTAAGGTCGTCACAGCTTACCAGTGACCTGTTTCGGGGATTTTCTGTTGAGTATTTTGGACTGTTGAGAAGGTGGAAGGAGAAGTGGGGAGGGGACATCCTACTGTGTGCGGCCTGAGTGTTTCCTTCGCGGCTCCTCCCGCGCGGGCTCTGGTTTGTGTCCGCCTGTCCTGTTCGCTGTTGTAAGTAACACTTGGATGACCATCTCTCTGGTCGGTCCTTTCTGCCTCTCTGATTACTTCCGGAGGGCGAGTTCCTAGACATTGACTCACTGCAGCCGAGCACAGGAAACTTCTCAAACCTTCTCCTGCAGAATTGCCTTCCGACCGACAGTGGGCAGTTATCGCCTGACCCACGGTGCCCTGGCCAGGGCTGTCCCCAGGAGTTAAGCAGGTGGAGCCTGGGGGTCGTAGAGCTGGGCTTCTCGCCTGGTGTCCAGCAGGCCTGCCCCTCTCTGCTCCTCAGAGTCCGCACGGAGCTGTTATTTGATGCTCGGCACTGGCCGGGTCATTTCCTGGGCCTGGGACAGGGCTGGTCCCTGGGCTTCAGGCAAGTACCAGCTCCAACTCTGGAGAAGGGAGCACGTCCTGTGCCTTAGGTCACCCGCAGACTGGCACACGTGCCCCGGAGCCTTACACTGCGCCCCTTTACCTTTGGTGGAGAGCACCAGAGTCTTCTAGAACCCAGCAGACATGCAACAGGTGCCGGCTGTGCCCCTCTCCTCCCCGCTTCTCTGGCCATCAGCATTGCTGGGTCCCTGCTGTGGTCAGCCAAGCAGGTAGGACTCTGCGGGGGCTGGGGTCTCCTGTCCACCAGCTGGTCCCTGTGAGTGGACGTGGTAGGGCCCAGCTTCTCCTGGTGCACCTGCCATGTGGGGAGGTGGACTGGAACTTGGGGTGCTACGGGGAGGGTGGGGAGGGCTGGCCTGGGCAGGGAGGCAGGCATGGGGCTGCTCCGACCTGTAGTGCGGCAGCCTGCTCTGGAGATGAACAGTCAGCGTGAGGGCAGGCTCCGGGCAGCCCGGCAGCTCCACACACTGAGCTTCCATATCCAGGAGAGCTGGCTGGGAACCAGAGCCCGCACGAGGTGACGTTGGAGGGCCCCAAGGGGTCTGAAGGGGCCTTGAAGCCTGACCTCACCAACCTGGAGAGTAGGGGCAGGACATTCAGCTGGGCTGGAGGTGTGGACTCTGGGGTGGTGGGTGGCAGGCGGCCTAGAGTCCTGCTGCTCGTGTGTGACGTATACTTTGGGGTGTTTTCCCTAGTCCTTGTATGGTTATGGGCTCATTCAAGGTCTGGTTTTGAGTTGTAGTTTAGTGATTTGAAAATTTGCACGGCTCTGGTGATTTAAAGATGACTGCTGCTCCAGGGGAGGTTGTGTAAGGCATTGCTCTAAGGGTCAGAGTGGCCCTCTGCAGCGCCTGGACTTGCATCAGAGAGTCGAAGGAATCATTTCAGAGTTGTGTACATAATAGCCCAGTGATTCCAGAGGCAGAGGGTTTACCAGGTTCCTGAGTGTCTTTAGTTGGGGAACGGGCAGGAGCAGCCCACATCCATGCCAGAGAACCCCACCAGGATCGGCCGCAGCCCCTGCAGAAGCGGCAGCACCTGGCTTCTCTGGGAGCTGCACATCTGGGCGCTGTGGGAAGGGTCACAAGTGGGCAGATGGTGGCTGTCATTTGTGACCAGAAATAGGTTGCTGGCTCCGCAGCGTTTAGTAGGTGTGCGACCAGCTCTGGGGCCGAGTCCCTTCCCTTTCTAAAGCCGTCTTTTTAAACGAGAATTTAAAGGCGAATGCCAGGCTCTGCCAGAGCCGGGGAGGAACCCGCAGCCTTGACCCACTTGCCTTTCGTCCACATCCCAGTGGGAAAGGCAGGGGTCAGCCGGGCCCAGGCCTTGCCATGGGCCCTGCGAGGAACTGAGCTCTGGGGCAGCCACCTCAGTGTCACACTCCTGGGAAGCAGAAGCATTCCCGAGACGGAAAGTGTGGTTGTGTTCTATACAGGCCAGTTCAAAACAGCCCAGTGTCCAGGCAAAGACCGAGAGGATGGTGACCGTCGTGCAGTTCAGGGTTGACGTGGAGAGGTGGGGTGTTCTCTCCACAGTGCGGGATCCTGCAGGCCTTCACTGCACTCACCCCTCCATGAAGTTGCTATGAAAGCAGTGTGTGTCCATCATGTGTCCATCATGGAAATGGTGAATCTACCAAAAGTAAAGAGGAAAAAATGAAAATAATCATAATCTCTCCCTTCTAAAAATTATGCTGCTGCGATGTTAGTTTCGACTATGAAGTTCAGCCAAGTAAATTACTAAATGAACATTTAAGTGTATTTATTTTTGACTCTTTGTCCTATGCCCATATTTACAAAATTGGGGTTGCAATTCACTTCATAAGAAGTTTAAACTTACAACATGATGATCACATCTGAGTAAGTGGGGAATGAAGGGGACAGCTTCAATCTGATAAGGCCTCTATATAAAATCTGACTGCTGGATGCTGCCCCCTAGGGTCAGGAGAGGGACGGCGTCCCTTCTCATCACTCCCATTCAACTGTGCCCAGAGGTCCCAGCCAGTGCAATAAGGCAGGAAAAGGAAATAAAAGACACACAGATTGGAGAGGAAGAAAGAAAACTTAATTTGTGGACTGTGTGATGGACTATATAGAAATCTTAAGAAATTTACAAAACAACTTCTAGAATGGGTAGATTTATCATGGTGACAGGATACAGAAATCACTGACATTCTAGATAGTAGCACTGATCAGTTGGAAATAGAAAATTTAAAAGCCATTATAATAGCATCGAAAGCACAAAATACTTAGAGATAAATTTAACATAAAAGGTGTTACTGAAAATTACAAAATATTGCTCAGTGAAATCAAAGAAAATCTGAAGACGACCAGAGACATACCATTCTCATGGAGCAGGAGGCTCAACATTTCCAAGCTGTTTCTCGCCATGTGATGTACAGATCCAGTGCAGGGCCAAGTGCAAATTCTGTCTGGCTTGGTTAAACTGGAGATGGACAAGGTGATGCTGAAACTTATGTGGAATTGCAAAGAACCTGAGATAACCAAGACTGTTTTGGAAGTGGAGAACGTCGCAGGACTTGTGCCAAGTGAGTTTAGACCTGCGTGAGTCTCTAGTGACCAAGGCAGTACAGTGTTGGCAGAAAGACGGGGCAGTGGGCAGAGTCCATGAATACACTGGAGGAAACTCAATGGCAGAAGGACAGCCTTTGTTCTGAACTGGTTCTGAACCCACTGGACATCCATTGGTAAGCCCAGACCCCTGCCTCAAATAACATGCAGAATCGAGAGGGATCGTGGATCTAAATGTAAGACTTAACACCATAAAGGATAAAGTAAAATCTTTTTTGACCTTGAGTCAGGCAGGTTTCTTAGCTAGACACAAAAACTATGAGCCTGACAGACAGCAACGCTGATCCCCCAGACTTCTCCAAAACAGCCCGTGGTCCGCGACAGATGCTGGCGAGACGATGGGACGGTTGCAGGATGGGAATAAAACGCTCGCAAAGCCGACCTGGTGAAGAGCTTGTATCCAGAACGGGCAAGGCACGGTTGACTCCACACGGGAAAGGAACTGACCGGGTTGAACCCGGCAGAAGGCTTCAGCAGACGTTTCATGAGAGGATCCAGGAGCGGCCGGCGTGCACCTGGAGGGGGTCCCGCAGTCCACGTGTTGGTGAGGCTGTGGAGGGATCTGCACGGATCGTGAGGATGGGGCGGCCCCTTTGGAAAAGTCGGCGGGGTTTCATGAAGCAGGGGACATGGCGGTTCCTCTTCTGGGTATTTACTGGAGAAACAAAGCACACGTCCAGGGCAGGACGCGCACCCACGTGTTCACTGGCTGCCACGTGATAGAGAATGAACATGTAATAGCTGCAAACTGGACACAACCCAGCTGTCCCTTACCTGGCCAGGGATGGGCAGATCGTGGTCCACACAAGGGCCACTGCTCGGGACGGCCACCCGAGGCCTCACGTGCCTCCCAGCGCACAGGAGAGCAGGTGGCGTACCATGAGGTGACTCCATTCACGTGACCTTGGAGAAGAGACCCGGGGCCGCAGAGGCCCTGGGGGGACAGGAGGGAGCGGGAGGGTGTGGAGACACCGCTCAGGATAGTGTGGTGGTCCCAGGGCTGCAGGCCTCGGAGCGCTCGTGGCTCGGGCGGCTGGAGAAGATGCTTTTGCTTCTGTGAATCACACCCCCGTGAGCCCATCCGTCAGACAGAGGAGGCCTCGGGCTGCCCATGTGACAGGCCCGCGCCCTTACTGCCAGGGGCTGCCCGTCGTTAATGGCGATGGCCGACCTGTTTGGTGTGCCAGCCCCGGGCTGGAGCACGCCCCTCTTCAGGGTGCTCAGGGCTCGCGTTCCGTGGTGGCCAGCACCTCATTTATGCCTCTCTGTGCTGTGTCAAGGTGGGAGCCGCGGTGCTTCTGAGATGAGCAGCCCCCAGTCCGGACGGGACTCGCGTCCCTGCCGCCGTGTTGGACATCGGGAGTGCGTTCTGCCAGTGTGAAAGGAGACGAGGCTGGACGGGCGTGTGTTTGGCTGCCAGCGACATCAGTGATCTGCTCCTCCGCCTCCTCTCTGGCCGCAGGCTGTATCTCTGCTGCAGACGTGTCCGTGGGTCCCGTGCTGGGTGGCCCTCTGTGCCTGACCATGGGAGACCCAGGGTCTGAGCGCAGCCGCGGTCTCTTAGTTTAAGCCCTGCTGTCCAGGCGGAGCTGGTCAGGGTGGGGTCTGCTTCACCTGGCGGGAGGTGAGTGGCACGGGGACCGGAGGCCCCCTTCCTGTGCTGGGTTTCCCCTGCTGGCAGTGGGTCCTGGCTTGCCACTCATGTGGGACCGTCCTGGAGCAACTGGGCTCCCCACAGTTCAAGGAGGTGCAGGAAACAGAACCTGTTGGTTTCTCGAAGCTTCCATCGGAAAGCTAGCCGTGGGGCCCCCGTCACGTGTGTCCAGCTTGGTTAGAGGGACAGGGACGCGGGTACCACCACATGGGACAGGGACGCGGGTACCACCACATGATGGGCGCTGTGTTCAAGGGCTTGTGGCCACTTTTAAACGTCCATGCTTTTGTGGCTCTTTTTGGGGGATTAGTAGAATCGTGCAAGTTTCCTGTGGATGTCTGCTCAGGGTTCTCAGAAGCAGCCCCGTAAGGAGAAGGACCAGCTCACGCTCCCCTTCACTTTCCTCCACGCCTCTTCTTGGGGACCCCGGGGCCGTTGGTGGGTGTTGCTCTGGGTGGTTTTCAGATTGCATGGACATGTCTTACTTATTTTTACTTGAAAGGGACGCCGTGCTCTCCGGTTTCTGCCTCTTGCTGTGTTCACTCAGTGGTGGGTCTTGGCTGCCCTGAGTCAGGCCGGTTGGGTCAGTCCTGTCCTGTCCAGCCTCTGGGGAGCACCCGAGAGCTGCCGTTTGCTGGCATAACCGTCCCCAACTGAGGGGCATTTGCCTTGTTCCCAGTTCACTCCTGGGCCTCGGAGGGCCTGGGCGTGATGGGCCGAAATGACTGGCCGTACTTGGGACCCCGGGGTCAGTTTGTTCTGTCCTCCTGTGGGCCCCTGGGTCACTTTGCTCTGTCCTCCTGTGGGCCCCAGGGTCAGTTTGCTCCGTCCTTCTGTGAGCCCCTGGGTAGCTTTGCTCCCCTCTGCGGCTTGCTTTTTGGTCGGCTGGTTCATGTGCTCTGGTGGGTCGTCTGTGGGTTGGACGGTTCCAAGGGATGGATGTGTCCCTCCCTGGCTGGCTGACTGGCTGGCTGGCCTGGCCCCTGGTCCCGCTCAGAGCCCTGAGCCACACAGTGCAGGGCTGAGCACTGTTCCCCGCTGCGGTGAGGGCAGCGCTGTCCCTCCCCGAGGGGCTCCCCGGCCGGCGGTGGCACCCCTGGAGCAGCTGCTGCCTGCTGAGGGCTGGGGTGCAGCAGAGCAGCCCCGGAAGTGGAGTCTGTCTGATTCACGGCAGGGCTGCTGGCTCTGCTTCGAGCTGTCTTGAGTGACGGGGTCTCTTCTGGAAGCTGCTTTGATGAGTCAGAGTAATTACTGGGGTGAATTGTGTAGGGCATGCAACCTCATTAGCATTGCTAATTGCACCTGCCACTCACCATCTTCCAGACCGGTTCTGGTGTTGCACGGAAGGGTTGCCAGACGCATCCCAGGGAAGGCGGGCCTTTCTCACGCAGGGAAACTGAGGCAGCTGCTCTGGCGTTAGGGAGCGGCCTTGTGCCTGCTTCCCTTGAACACGGTACAGAGGAGGTTTGTCATTGCTCCTGGGTCCTGAAGACTCTGCTGGCACTTCAGGAAGCCCTGGTGGGGACGGGTCGTGTGGAAGGGCCCAGATTGTGCAGCGGGGCCGTCTGTGGCTGGACCTGCAGAGTGCTCCGACACATGGCAGGGGCGTAGTGAGGCAGCCCCTGTGGCCTCAGCAGCCAGTGGCTTCGTCTGTGTCAAGAAGCCACTTGGCTCGGCTGGGCCTGTGAGAGCCTGACTCGAGGCTGAAGACGTTCTGTGACTGTCCCTCGCCTCCCCCATAGCTGTCTCCAGGGAGCTGGGCCTGGCGAGGCCTAGGACGGCAAGTTAGAGACGGGGCACTCTGCCGTGTGACCCCAGCTGGCCCAGGGCCGTCAGCCTACTCCGGGTCGTCCTGGAAGCAGGTGGGACCCGTGGAGCTCGCCAGGCATGCAGCCCTCCCTGGACAGAGGAATCGGACTCTGCACCTTCACCCCGACCCCCAACGCGGAGGTGAATGACCTCTGAGGAGACAGGATCCCTCACCTGCACGGAGCCCGCAGGGGCCACTCTTGGGACGGCAGAACCAGCTGTGGGCCCACGTGCACAGCTGGCCCCTGGCTGTCCTGGGCAGCTGGCCGTGGGCATGTCCCTGCATTGGTTTGCTCTGTGCGTGATTCTTGGAGGAGCCACAGGGTGGGGCAGACGTGTCTGCTGATAAAGCAGCTGGGAGGCAGCGAGGCCAGCAGGGGCAGGTGCTGAGCAGCTGCAGTGGGAGGTGGACGCAGCCTGCCCCTTCCGGGGCGTGTCCCTGGGTGGGTGGGCTCCTCCCAGGCCTCCATGTGGTCTCAAGTCTGGTCTTTAGCAGTGCCCGCCATAGGGAGCTGGGCCTGCTCTGGGTGGCCTGGCCCGCTCCCTCTGCTGTCTGGCCTGCGCCGCCCTGTGCCCCTTCCTTGGGTGGCCCTGGATTCTACCTGGTAGTTTTTGTCTCCCCCTCTGACAGTGTGCCCTCCTCCCCGTCCCCTAAGGCTGGCCAGGTCCCCTCAGGAGCCCTCCCTGTGCCTGCTGCGTCTGCCTGCCCCTCCCCGGGTCCTGCGCTGGGTGATGACTCTTCAAGCTGGGGGTGTGGATCTCGGCTGAGCTTCGCCGTGGGAGGCGGCCCAGCTGGTCGCGTTGTGGTGGCAGGTGCCTGTGTGTGCCCAGCAGAAGGCTCCTTGGCCACGGTGTGTGGATGATGTGGAGGCACCAAGGGCAGGTCCCGGGTCAGCCTCGATGTCAAGGGGAAGACAGGCGGTCACAGCCTGGGGATGGCGTTCCAACAGGCCCCTGTCTGACCTGGAGGGCCAGGAGAGGCCCCTCCCCACCGCGGGCCCTTGGCCGTAACAGTGCTTGCGGTGGCATGGCAGCCCTCACCCCTGGCCTCAGCCAGAATTTCCCGTGAAATCACCCCCGGGGACACCGTGGTCAGCAGCTTCTTGGATCTTCGACTTTCTGGCCAGGAAACAAGGATCCCTGGAGAGGGAGAGTGAGGTGAGCAGCCCCAGCTGGGCGTGGGGACGGTGCAGTGCTTTGCCGTGGCCTTGCTGGCCGGGTTGGTGGTCTGTCCTGAGCTGTGTCTGTCCTGGGTAGGGTGCTCGGGGTGCTGACCCCTGCTGGCCCCAGGGTGCACAGCACTGGGCCTGCGGGCAGGCAGCCCTCACTCCCCACTCAGTCTTCATCCGTGATGTCCTTCCTCAGCCATCCGTCCTTCTTCCTTCTCCCGTTCACTCCCTCCCGGTGCCTGGGTGTCCATTCCGAGGTCTCCTAGGCCTCTGGGCTGCACTGCAGGGACAGAGTGCAGACGAGGACGCGTCGGGGAGCTGCGTGGGTGGATCAGGGCCGTTTCCACGTCATCGAGCGTGGGACAGGAGAGGCGCCTCTGCGGCCAGGCCCACGTCCTTAAGTCAGGGAGGGGGAGAGCTCTCCTCCCTGGAGCTAGCCTGGCCAGCCTGTCACTGCCCAGCACTGTCCCGAGTCCCTTCCCGAGCACAGGGCGGCAGCTGCAGTTGCCTGCTGGGTTCTGGAGGCCCCTGTTGTGCCCGAGGGCAGAGGGAGCAGGGGAGACCTGAGCCCCACACGGGCTGTGCCTCTTGTGGAGACCTTGGTGACACCCCCTCTGCTCCTGTTCCTCACCTTCAGAGGCTGGGCTGCTGTGACCCTGGGAGGTGAGGAGGCTGGGCACAGGGAGGCCTGGTGTGAGCTTAGCCTCACCTGCCCTCCAGGGCAGGACCCAGCACTTGCTCGCAATCCCAGGGAGAGCGTCCCTTGCCTCAGGGTCCCTCTGGGCAAGAGGCTCAGCCTCTGCCCTGCTGCCTGCACCCTGAGGCGGCCTCCTCTGTCCCCACGGCTCCCTGGGGCCTTCTCAGAGTGTGTGCCTCCTGGTCTCAGCACCCCAACAGGTGTCCAGTCTTGGAATCAGGGTCCGCTGGGCAGCAGGAGAGCCGGTGGCCACAGCCCCTGCAGTCCCGCAGGACTGTCACACCCCTGTGCTGGGAGGATGGGCAGGAGTAAGCCTGCGGGGGCCCAGGTGTGGCCAGAGGCTGAGCCCTGCGGGCCGTCCCAGCACCTCTCCCGGGGCTCTGAGGGTGGCGGGGTCTCTGCCCTCCACTGTCCGAGGCGCCCGCGGGCATCAGTTCCGAGCCTCCCTGACTGCACCCTGACACCATGGCACCCTGACCTGGCCAGGCCCCAGGATGCCGATTTCTTCATTCCCCGTCTAATTCCCAGGACTGTAACTCACCACCCTGCCGTCCCTCGCTGCCCCTGCCCTGTGGGAGCTGGCGGGGCGCTGGGGACGTCCTGGCCTGGTGAGGGGCAGACTGCCAGCCGGGGCGAATGAGCCAGCGCTGCCCGTGCCTTCTAGTCTGGTGAGGCTCCCGCCAGTCCCCGCCCTCATGAGCACTTCCTTGCCGTGCGTCCCTTTTACAGAGTGACCAGGAGCCTCCGGGCTCTGCCTGGGCCCTTGGGACTGGTACGTGGGGGTTCTGAGATCAAAGTTAAGTCTGCCATCTCCAAACCCCGGTGCTTCCACCTCCTGGGGACGTGGTGGTGACAACTCTCTCTTGAACTGACCTCTTAGTGAAGGGTCAGGTGCCCACGGTGCCCACGCATGGACAGCAGAAGCATGGCTGGCTCTTTCAGCGAGGGCGCTGTGGGAAGCCACTGTGTGGGTCCTCAGCTCCTCCCCGAGCAGGAGCACTGGCCAGGAGCACGGAGGAGCTCAGCAGCACTGAGCCCTGAGGAGGAGACCGGGACCCAGGCTGGGTAGTGTCCCTGAGTGGACTCGTCATTTCCTCAGCCTCGGGGAGGAAGAGTGGCTCAGTGTGCGGCGT
>JAJEJO010003159.1:86006-108375 GCA_020662805.1 Glaucomys volans
ACTCCATGCCCACACTGAGGAGGACTCGGCCCTGGTCGGCAGCATGGAGGGGCAGAGCCAGGTTCAAGGGGTCCAGCCCTGCCCAGCCCCAGGCTGCTGTTCTGCTGTGTTGTCCCCGGGGGCATGGGGTGCGGGGAATGGCCTTGAGGCCGTGCTCTTGGACTTGGGGAGGAGGGTGGGTAGGCTGTGCACTGCACAACTCCTGGGGCGCTGCCCACCATGGTGGGGCCCAGCAGCCCTGTGGTGTGGTGTGGAAATGGGTCAGCCACCTCAGGGCTCCTGGGAGGTCCTGTGGGGGCAGTGGCTGGGTGACAGTGGGGCTGTGGCTTCAGGCAGAGGGACTGCGAGTGGGTGAAGCAGAAGCTGAGGAAGAGTGTCGTTAGGGGCTCGGGAACTGTGTTGGTGTGTCAGTGAACCTGGAAGAGACCTGAGCTCAGGTCCCAGTGCCATGCACAGCCCTGGGGACAGTGGGGAGGAAGGATGCTGCCCACCCCAGATGGCCACTCGGAGCTGCCTGCTAGCCCCTGGCCCCACGGCCTCCACCCCTGCCTGCAGTGCTCCCTGTTCCCGAGGGTTAGTCATCCGAGAAGAATCTTGGTGGAGCCTCTGAAACCTCTCCCCACGCCCGTCTGTTTTCCAACCTGCCGGCCTCCCTGGGATGGGGCCCCATGCCTGTAGGGAGGGCTGGTGGGAGGGCAGGGCAGGACCCTCCCGTGCCACCCTGCTCATGGCTGGCCCTCTCTCCAGCCCTCTAAGAGGGTGGCCCTTTGCTCCGAGCAAGGGCAGGAGGGAGAGAGGGAGGAGGGGGGACCAGTTGCCCTGCAGCCCTTTCCACAGGCACCTCTGTTTGGCCCCCACTCTGCACCAGTGTGCTGTGTGACTGTGGGGCAGTTGCTGTCCCTCTCTGCACCTCATTTTCTCTTTTGCAGTAAAGGTTGTTAGCCATGGGCTGTGAATGACTCTGGGCTCCAAAATTAGGTGGTTCTGTCCGGTGAACTTGGAGGACGTGAACCTCGGTGGTTACTTAGAAGGCCTGTAAGTTTTCTCTTAAAGACAACCATGTCGACCTTGGGGCCTGCACGCCCTTGTCCGAGTCTGTCTCTCTAGTCCCGGCATGTGGCAGGCTTTGGTCCCAGCCTCAGTGTCTGAAGACGGTGGTGCTGTGACGTTGGGCTGTGGGCGATGGCCATGATGCTCTGGCGGGACAGAAGAGCCGTCCTGTCCCCGCTGGGGTCTGGAACCCTCCCAACGCGGTGCAGCCAGCATCCTTCCCCTGGGGCTGAGGTGCAGGCCACCCGACCCCAGCCTTGCTGCCTGGCCCCCGGGATTCTGAAGGCTGTGTGTGAGCGGATCGTGGCTTCCTTCAGCAGTGCGGGTGGTGGCTGTGTGCTTGGGGCTGTGCAGAGGACAGAGGGACCTGGGCTGGGCGGGCACGTTTCCCCAGAGGTGCCCCCTTGAAGGAGGGCCCAGTGCTGCGGAGGGCAGGCAGTAACTGGCGAGGTGAAGGCAGTGCTGGTGACGTTGGTGCCCCCCCCCCCCCCGCAGCAGGCGGGGTCTGGGAGGCTGGGTCACAGGAGGGTGTCCTGGAGACCCCGAGTGACTGCTACTCGATTGCAGGGTGGTGCCATGGAGGAGGAATCTGAGGGTGTTTGGGATTCTGGGGGCCAGAGTGCTCCCCGTGCGTGAGCCACACACAGGAAGGAGTCGGCTCCCCCTGGAACCTTCTGGACAGAGGCTGGCTAGTTAGAAGGCAGTCCGTCCCCAGCAAGTTCTTGGAAATGTGTCTGGTTCAGACAATTCAGGAAAGGCTGAATCGGAGCAAAGCCCAAAGCCACCCCCACCCGGCCCATGGGAGGCAGCTTCTCAGGGCCCCAGGCCTCCTCCTTCTGGGCAGGGACAGCGGTGTCCAGAGGTAGGCAGAGCGAGCACTCCCGGGGAGGGGGAGTTCTAGTTGGAAAGGAGGAGGGACAGGGAGTTGTCCCTGTCCTCCTGCAGCCTGCCACGAGTGGGCACTCAGGCCGCAGGCAGAGCCCAGGGCTGGCCGGAGCCCCCAGCTCACAGGCTCCACCCTTCTGCTGTTTCCCAGGGTCCTCTCCACCAGCACCCGCCCGGTCGGTGGGGAGGAGGGTTAAGCCCTGGAAGCAGCTCCCTGGAGCCGCCCTGTAGGCCTCAGGGCTCAGGTGGGCCTTTTGGGCCGAGTGTGCCTGCTCCCAGGCCTCCCTGCTCCCAGGCCTCCCTGCTCTGCTGGACACAGGAGGCACTGAGCCGCTCTGGCAAGGCTTCCCTGGGGGCTGGCAGGACTCAGATTCCAGACTGTATGCTGGAAACACGTCCTGGGTGGCTCTGGAGGGTGACCAGGCCTCCCCCGTCCTGAAGGCAGGCTTCTTCTGTGGCCTTGGTACTGTTGGCTGAGAGGTATCCTTGTCCGAGGGGCTCCACGTCCAAGGGCAGGGGCTGCTGAGCCTGAGATGCACTCTCCAGCGGGGTAGGCTGGCATCCGGCCAGCTTCACCCCTTCCTTGCTTCTGAGCACAGGAAGGGGTATCCTGTCCTGTCCCAGCTGATGACCGGGAACTGGGAACCAGTTGAAGTTCCTGCCCAGGCAGAGGTCGTCTTCCTCAGCTCTTGGGGTGCCGGGTGCCTGAGCAGGTGCCCTGCAGCTCTCCTTGTCCCGGGAGGGGTGTGGGCGGTGCTGGGCTGGGCCCAGGCTGCCCGTGACCTTCCGTCCTTCCCTGCTGGGCAGGCCCTGTGTGGCCGGCCTTGGATGGAGCCCAGGGCCACATCCTGTGCCTCTCTCCTCGGGGTCACATTAGCTATGGCGGTGCAGGCCCGGGAGCCCGGGCTGTGTGCTGCGGTTTTCTGGAGGCCACTGTCCATGACCACGTCCTGCTGCTGTGAAGGGGGGGCGATGGGCCCCAGGGGACGCGGAGCTGGGTCCCTCCAGGTCTCAGCTTTCTGGTGATGGCGGAGGAGCCTGTTGGGAAGGGGACAGCCGTCCGTGTGGGTGGCGGAGGCACGGCCACCTGTGGGCAGCCCCGGGGCTGCTCTGCCAGTGGGCGTGAGAGCGTCTCTGGCGCCTTTGCCACCTGGTCTGCCACATCCCCTTCTTATTTGCTCACTGATGGATCCCTCCCTCCGTCCCTCCTCCTGCCGTCCACCTGTCCATCGTCTGTCTGTGCCTGTGTCACTCCCCTGGGCCCAGATGCGGCCCTGTGTCCTGCCCTCCTTTTCCCCTGGTCTTCACGCTGCCATTTGGGGTGCTTGGTACCCCAACTCAGCTACACACTTCCAGATCCGTCCTCGGTCTCCCCTCTTCTGCCTTAAACCTGACCCCACCTGTGTGAGTCTGGGAAGGCAGCCCCTGGTGACATCCTCAGTGAAATGGTCCCCGAGGACCCTGGCGCTCCAAGGATGAGCGTTGGCACTGAGTGGAAGCACATGGACGGGGCATCCAGCTTCCTGACCCTGGCCCCCTGAGGGCCATGCCTGGGGCTGATCAAGGAGGAACAGCTTCCCCGGGCAGCAGCAGGACTCCCAGGCGTGGGGTCAGGGTCACAGTGGCCCCTGCTGGGCCCCGGGTACAAGCTGTCTGGGGACGAGGTGACTGAGTCAATGAACCAGGCAATCACCAGTGGCTGAAAGAGCTGCAGGCAGGGCCAGGAGCTCCCCTCCACGTGACATCTGAGGTCACACCATCACGGTGAGGCCACCACCCAGATGGCAGGAAGTCTCTGCTCGCAGGTCTCCCCGGAGGCTGGTCCCCAGGCCCTGGCACGCAGCCCCACACCAGGACAGCCTCGCCGTGTGTACCCCACTCCACCTCTGGGCAGATGGAATTCGCACTGCAAAGGCGTCTGGGAAATGTCCTGCTTAGCTCCCAGGCCACAGAGCTGGGAGCGCCTGAGGAGGTGGGGCTGAGTGCCTCCTGGGGCTGCCCAGGTCCACACGCCGGGAGCCGCCCAGCTTCCGCCTCTTGAAGCTTTTGGAGAAGGCTCCTTGTGTAGTTGGTGGGTCTCAGGCACCTGCAGGCACTTCCGCCTGATCGTACTTTGAAGAGTGGACCTCACTGGGGTGGAGGCCATGCAGGCAGGGGCATTTCTGTCCTCGCAGAGTCCTGGAGGGCAGTGCGTCCTGAGGGCAGCACCGGGCCTTCTTCCAGGGGAAGGAGCAAGGTGCAGAGCCCCGAGGTGCTGAGAGCCATGCCGTTCCCGCTCCGGCTGGCTTCTGCAGCTCTCCCATGGGCTCACTGCCAAGACCGTCCCCATCCTGCGGTGGGCGGATGCTGGCTGCTCACCCACATCCACCTGTCCCCGGAGTCGGTGCCATTTCCAGGGGGGCTCTCAACCTGACGGAGAAAGTGTCTCTGAGCAGAGTCCCCAGGGTGCTGAGCAGAGCCGGGAGGAGCCGTGCTGGCAGACGCCGCTTGGTGAAGAGTTAACATTCTTGTGCTCTGGCACAGGGGGCTGGTGGGAGGGGTGGCATCCGGCCTGGGAGAGGCCTGGTGGCCTTTTTCATGTTGCAACAGATCTGCAAACATGGCCAGGAAGGCGCCTGGAAACGGCTCTCTGCCTTGGGCAGCAGAGAAAACAGACCCACAGCCCTCTGGTCTGGGAAAAGCATCACAGCCCGGCTCTGATGTGAGTCCAGGAAACCCTGTCAGGATCCCTGATCCCTTCCCCGGGCCACTGCCAGCCTTGGAACCGAGTCTTGGAGATGACTGGGGCCCGGCGCTGCCTTGTCCTCGCAGGTGTGCCGGTGGCTGGCACGTCCTCCTCTTCCCACGGCCAGGTCCAGGCCTGGGACTGGGCCACTGGGCCTCGCCAGGCACCTGTGCTCAGTCCAGTTTCTGATGTCCAGTGGACGAGTGCCTGGAGAGGCTGTTTCTGTGTCGAGTGCCTCACAGCTGCCACCGATCCACATGGCATCGACCACACATGGGAATCTGGGCCTTGGGTAGTGGCCAAGGGCCATCCAGGAGCATCAAAGAGACCACAAGAGCTGATGATTTGGAAATAAGTGGAGGTCAGCCTGGACCAAGTGTGTGGGCTGTCCACGCTGCGCCCCTTCTGCCCTCTAACGGTTTCTGTGCAGAAGCGAATCCCGGTTCCCTGCATCTCTTGGTCAGATGACAGGATGGAGAGGAGTCGGGCTGCAGAAGGGACACTGTCAGGCAGGGTCCTCAGCACTCTGCAGCTCAGTTAGCTGGTGCCTTCCCGAAAACAAACCAGGCCGCAGCGTCAGGATGGAGAGGAACTTTGTGTCCCTTCCCCGATGACCCAGCTGGCTGCTGGCCATGGGTCCCTGAGGCCCCCAGGGTGGCACCCAGCCACACACTTGCCTGAACTCCCAGGGTGCCTCCTGTTTCTAGTAACAGAGGGAGGCTGTCTTTGGTTCGGGGGTAGCATTGAGCTCCCCAGAAGTGCCGCGGCTTCATGGGTCAGAGGGTCAGCTTCTCGCAGGCCCTCAGGACCGCTGCCCATCCCTGAGCAACCCTTGAAGGGTGGTGGGGCAGGAGCCTTCCAGAAGGAATGTGGGGGCCTGCTCCTCTTCCTGTGTGTGGTCTTTGGGGCGATGGAAGCTGTTGTGGGAAATGAGAGTTAGTGGACAAGGGGAAAGATTTTGCCAATGGCAGCGGGGACTCAGGAGGGTGGGTCCTCCGGGACTCACACAAGTTCTTGAGCTGTCAATCACTCCCATCGCATCAGAGGGCATCCTAAAGGTGGTCCTGGCATGGTGGGTCTTCTGTGGCCCCAGCTTTGTCTGGGGACAAACATGCCCCCTGTTCCACCCGCAAGAGGCGGTGTGCTGAGAGGCAGGCTCCTGAGCTCTGGCCGCGGGAGGATTTGGGAGTCAGGGCCACATATGCACAAATGGGGACAAGCTAGGCGTGCTGTGGGTGCGTGGCTGCTGGCCAGGACCAGAATGGGAGCCACACCGTCCTGGGCTGGCCCCTCGCCCCAGGTCTGGGGGTGCAGCATGGTGAGGGAGGGCGGTGACCTGAGTCCCCTCCAGGTGCTCCCTTGACACTCCTTCCTCTGGCTGATCCCAGCTCCTCTCTCATTGCAGCTCAGCCGGCAGATCTCCTGAAGGTTCTAGATTTTCACAACTTGCCCGATGGAATAACAAAGACCACAGGCTTCTGTGCCGCACGGCGATCTTCCAAAGGCCCGGATGTCGCATACCGAGTCTCCAAAGATGCCCAACTCAGCGCACCCACCAAGCAGCTGTACCCGGGTAAGAGGCGGGGGTTCCTGTGGATGGTCTGGCCTCCGGCAGGAGCACAGCCTGCCAGGCGGAGAGGCAGGCGTGCTTTCCCGGGAAGCCCTGCTCACGGGCTGGTTTGATTTCAAGGAGGTGAGAGCCCTGTGGACAGCCGGGCGGCCGTCCACCATGGGAGCAGGCGGCGAGGCCTGTCTGTGCCCTTTGCTTTCCAAGCAGGTGTGTCTCTAGACAGGCTGCCGGGATTCGAGTGCGACCAGGAGAGGGATGGTCCCTGGGGGCCAGGCTCAGAGAAAGCTCAGGACACGGGAAGGGAAGCCGCTGCAGACAGAAGCTTAATTGGGGGCAATGACATTAAGAGATACATGAATCAAACATCATGACTCGCAGCGAGCGGCCGGAGGCTTTTAATGAGAATCCATTGCAGGCGCCAGAGCTCTGCTTTTAATTACGTACCCGGAGGGGGAGCCTCGCTAGCTGTGAGATGCTCCGTCCACATCGCCCCTGTCACCAGCCATGGGCAGCTCATGTCATCCCCTCCCACGCGAGTTAATTAAGCCCTCCATCTTATCTGGACACGTGTAAGTGGCCGGGTGATTGATACCCTCCTCAGGGAGGTGCTGGTGGCCTGGCCTGAAATAAGCTCCTCTCTCTGACGTGGGGAGAGGAATGGGCCGTGGCAGATGAAGTCACCTTGTGAGCTGTTCTGCAGTTATTAAAAGACTGTGCTCCATCTCTCTGGTGGCCTGGATGTGACCCCAGGATTGAATGGGCATCGGGGCAGTTTTTCACAGCAGTGGTGGCTGTTAATCGCATGTCCCCACTGTGTCCCTGAAGGACACCCTTACTGGCTGGCCTTCGCTTCCTCTGTCCTTTCTCCTTGTCCCTGTGCCCACAACTCCACCGCCTTCCTCAGGTCCACTGTGACTTCTGAGTTTGCCTCTGGGGGTTCAGGCTTGGCCCCAGCTGTCATTTGGGACGGACGCACCTGCTCTCTGGGCGACTCTGCCGAGGTGAGGAGGCGGCTGGCGCCCTCGCAGCTGTGGGGAGAGTGTCCTTGGGAACCACTGCAGGCCCTCACTTGCATGCTGTCCTGCCCTGTGGCCCCAGTCTTGGACGTCCTGACCCGGGAGACTGGGCCCAGGCAGAGGCCAGCGGCAGCTGACCGACAGGGCCCTGCTGACCTGAGGCATAGCGCCAGCCCCCACCAAGCAGCACCGAGGGTGCTGACCCTCCGGGGGAGCTGCGGGGGCAGGAGGGGGCTCCCAGCCTTGCAGGTGGTCCTTAGCCAACTTCTGGTCAGCATCACCCCGTTCACAGCCAATCCACCCTGTCTTGCACCCTTTTCCCCACTGGATTTCCTCACAGCAAAAACTCTCCCAAGGTCTCAGGAATCCAGGTTCAGTCCCTGGAAACCCAGGAAGGCTTCCTGAACAGTATGGCAGGGATTTTTTTCCCTGTGTTTTTATATTCTTGAATTAGTAGCTTGATTAGACACCTGGCAGATTTAAATTGCTCTTACAGGGCCCCTAGTAATGAGCAGGTGGTGCGGTCCCCATAGGGCAAGTGGGATTGGAGGGCACTTGGGGATATTTGGAGGGGAAATTCTGTCAAGTGGAGTCCCTTCTACGGGTCCTGAGCATCCCATCCTGGGAGGGACATCATTCTGGTACAAGAACACGATTGAGGTTCAAGGGACGATGTTCATGTTCAGAAGGGACATTGTTCAGGATTGAGGGACACCATTCAGGTTCAAAAGGGACACCAGGTTCTAGGGCACCATTTGAGTTCGAGGGATACCATTTGGATTCAAGGGACACTATTCAGGTTCTAGGGATAACGTTCAGGTTCGAGGGACACCATTCAGGTTCGAGGGACACCATTCAAGTTCTAGGGACACCATTCAGGTTTGAGGGAGACTGTTCCGTCTTAAGGGACATCACTGACCATCAGTGCAGTTGGACTGTGAGGATCTCAGTGGGTGGAACATCCTGGATTCCTGGTCCTTCCTCGTGACCTCAGCAGAAGCAGCCGTGGTCCTGTGCTTGATCCCCTCTGCGCCCTGACCTCAGGGCCTGCTGAGAGGGACTTGGGAGATGTGTCAGGACTGGAAGCTCCCAAAGGAGAGGTCAGATGGCTCCTGCAGTCTGACGTGGTCCAACGCCAGCCATTTCTGGGGGCGGGGGTCTCCTAGGAGTGCCGTGTGGCTGGGATGTGGAGGCCCTGCCTATGGCTATACAAGAAGGGGTGGTGGTCCCGGTGGGCACAGAAAGGCCTAGGCCACAGAGCCCTGAGTCCAGCGTGAACAAACGTCTGTGTTAGAGGCAGGGAAGCCCACAGCCAGGGCTCATTTCCACGGTGGACGTCCTGAGTCCCCTCGGCAGGCTGGGCAGCTGGTCCTGGGGAGCCTGGCAGCTGAACCGAGCAGGTGCCTGCCGTCTGCCTGGACGTGTCCCCTCGCAGTAGCCCAGAGCAGACAGCATGTGCCTGTACTGCCCACCTGGGCCCCACAGCTGTGCCCCACGCCTGGGTCTGGTTCCTGGGGATGCACAGTGACCACAACAGCCTTGAGTTCCGCCTTCTCCTGGCTGGGGCGAGATCCCAAGGCCACTTCCAAGGAACACCCTCTGTCGCCAGTGTCCCTACCAGGCAGCAGGCCAGAGACCAGCTCTTCTCCCCAGGTCTAGGTGCTTCCTGGCCTGCCTGGGCCCACGCATTTGGATTCTGAGGTCTTCGCACTGGGAGCTTGGTGCCAAGCCACGGGCTGCTCCTGACGGCTGGACTGGGCAGTGCCACTGGTGAACTGGCTGAAGGGCTCGAGCAGAGCCTGGGGCTGTGGCTTTGGGGGGTTACCAGACCTAGGAGGGGCTTGCTGGCCCCTGGGAGTCACAGGCCTGTGGTGCTCTGCCCCCCTGGAATGTCACATTGTGGTGAGACCTGGAAGAAGCTGGCGTGGGGTCTCCGTGAGAACAACAGGCTCCCTGGACACGGGGAGGCCCACCTGCTTGTCACCCTGTCCATGCTGTCCCCTCTGAATGTGGTGTCTGAGGATGGCCAGGAGGCAGGTTTCCCTGGTCACAGTGAGGCAGAGCCTGGGCACTTCCAGCCTGGCTGCCTGGACAGCCACCAGACCTCCCGGCTCGGGTGTGTCTGGGGTCCTGTCCACGGCCCTGCCTGTGCTGGTCTCCCCACACTGGTTCTCAGGAGCCCCTGAGGTGCCGTGGTGCTCAGTGTCCAGGGCAGGGTGGGATGGCCCCCAGTGGCCTCAGTGCCTTCCCCATACCCTTTGCCAGCACCCCGTCTTCACCCTGCCCTCCCCCCACAGCAGGGCTAAGAACGCGGCCCACAGCCAGCCTCTGCCTGCAGGATGTCCTGCTGCCCCTCACAGCCCCACCTGGTTCCCCACTCTGCCGGGGCCGTGAAACCAAGCAGCCTACTCTTAGCGGGTCTCCTCTGAGCTCTGGCCTGGATCTAGGGAGGTGGAGGACAGGGCCTGGTGGGAGGGCTGGTGTGAGATGAGGACTCAGGAGCGGGGAGGCCCTGCAGCCCTCAGTGGGTATCCGTCCATCTGAGAACTCGCCTGCTTCCCTCCTCAGTAGACACAGAGGGTGGCCCGTCCCTCACTCCCCTACACGGTGGGAGCCGAGGTCCCACCTGGCTGAGTGGGTGCCCTGCCCCTTGACATCTCCTTGAGCTAGGAGGCATCTCCCTTCACTGTGGTCCCAGGTGTGTCCCTGGATGGGCCAGCACCAGTTTTGAACCTCCCCCTGACAGTGACTGAGTGGCAGGGCCAGGCGGGGAGGCCCCAGGACCAGCCACTCCCTGCAGAGGGCTGCCCCTCATGTCCTCCGACCCAAATCCGGAAGGAGGACACAGAAGCAGAGGTTTCTTCACATGGCCCTCTGGTGCCCCTGAGCCACTGCGGCTCCAGCTCCTGGGCCCTGGCGGGCTGTCTGGTCGGCCAGGCCCTGGAGTCTCCCTGCCAGCCTCTTCCTTCCGTGCCAGCCCGCGTCTGCAGTTTTCTTCCCTGGTTATTGCTGTTTCTGCCTCCCTGGTGGAAATGTCATTTCCCGAGGTCAGGGACTGGATCTGACCCTTGACTGTGTCTTCCGGAGCCTGGCACTTAGTAGGGACCAATCACAGCTTATGGATCACATGGCCAAGTGACGTTTCCGGTCAGTACACCCAGTGTGGCTCACTGCCTCGGCCTGGGGCAACGCGTTCTTTAGGCCCCTGCTGTTCCTCAGAGGCTCGGGTGCCTTTGGGCCTCAGCTGGCGAAGACGGGGACGCTGTGAGGAAGGTCTGGCTCTCTGCCCAGCCCACCTTCAGCAGGGCTTTCTGGAAGAAATGGAGTAGCAAGCTTGGGACCCCTTCTAGCAGAGTGGATGGCCTGGCTCCAGTCGTGACAAGAAGGGGCCGTCTTAAAGCGACAATAAATCCTTTGTTATTTTGCCAGGAGAGAGATTAATGTTCCACATAAGTTATCTTTTCAGGTTTTATCTAAGCTGAGAAAATTTGTTACCATAGAGATTTAAAAAATGGAGAAACAGCATTTTAATGAGCTGGGAAGGATGAGGTCTGCGGTCCCACCCCGTATATCTTGCTGGAGCTGGGGACCCTGACATCCGCCCTCCTCACTCCAGACAGAACGGACTTCAGGGGACAGAGTCCTGGGGTGGGAGAGGAGGCAGGTGGCCCTCGGAAGCAATGGTGAGGGCTCTGCTCGCTCAGATTGCAGCTCAGGTCAGTGACCCCTGAGCTTCAGGTCAGATGACCCCAGGCCTTTGGCACCCACCTGCTTCTGGACCCCCGACCTGCTCTTGGCCTGGCTAGCTGGGCGCTCCCACTGGGCATGGTCTCCAGCCCCTTATGTCCTCACATGGGGACGGTGGTGTGAGCCTGTGGCTGTGGGGCTCTGTGACCTGTTGAATCTCCCTTGCTGTGGAGGTTGCTGGTCACGGCCAGCCACCCACTGAGCGGCCCCAGCACTGTGGCCCAGGCCCCCGGGGGAGCAGGCCATGGCACTGAGCTCCGCAGACAGGCCCATGCTTCTGGCTCTTGTGGGCGCCTGCCCTGTGCTCCCCGGAGGCCTGTGGACCTGCAGCCAGGGATCCGAGACCCACTGGGCTGCTCCTCTGAGTGCCAGGGCGCCATTCGGGGCCCCGCTGGTTTCATTGGAGCAGCTGTGGCCCCCATGAGATCTCTCTGCCCGTGTCCCAAGGTGGAAGTGCAGGCTGCAACAGGCCCTGTCACCACCCCCCGGGTAGGCTTAGAACACGGTGTGGGTGTGGTGGCCTCTGATGTCACTTTCCCCAGCATGACACCGGCAGCACTCCGTTTCGTCAGCAGAGGGCGCCCACAGATAGCTTTGTGTTGGAGCTGCGGCTGGTCCAGCTCAGCACCCCGCAGTGACCTGTGGCCTCCTGGGCCAGCTGCTAGACCCGCTCCACTTCTCCAGAAGGGTGGGCCTGGTAGTGGAGCCTGGTCTCCTCTAGGCCCATGAGCCCGACTCCTGCCCTCTATAATGTAATGAGGGACACGGTGGCTCTGGCAGGTCCTTGCCCCTCTCCCCGGCCAGCGTGTTCCTGCTGATACCTCACTGGGCACTGCTGCCTCTGCCGGCTTGGGGCACACTGATCTGGCCCATTTCTGGCTGGTTCAACCGTGTGTGGGTCAGCTGCGTGCCGTCCAGCCCCGGGCTCTCAGCAGAATTGCAGATTGCCCTGGCGAGGGCATTGCTGGCTGCACCTGAGGGTCCACAGGGAGGAGGCCGAGATGCGCACCCTGCCATGGGCTGAGGGTGGTGTGGTCAGTGGGCTTGGGCACCCAAGGACCTCTGGGTCTGGCTTAGTGACCTCAGATTGCTTCTGTTTCCTGTTATGAAGGACATTTCCTCCTGTCAAAATACTAGGGATTTGTACTTGAAAATTTAAATTTTGGATTGGAAGTCTCTCAACTTCTTTCTGTTTTCTCCTTGTTTTGCACATTAACCAGGAAATCTAAAAGAGCGCCGTTCTCGCTGTGGCCCCAGCCTGTGGCTATGCCACCTCCTGTCCTCCCTCCTCCTCTGTGGTGGACGCTGAGTGTGCTAGACACTAAAGAGGACGGGGGTACAGAGCAGCCTTGCCCAGGGGCTGCTCGCAGTCTCGGAGGTTCCAATTGGGATTTAGTCACGGGTTACTGAGGTGTAGGAACGGACAGGAGGCACTGGGGGCTCCTCGCTGGAGGACCAGGCAGGCTTCCTGGAGGAGCGTGCGTTTGAACTGAGAGGACAGTGTGGTCACGTGGTGAGAGGCCTGCAGGAACAGCTTGATCATGGGCAGCTGTGTGGTACAGCAAGTCTCCAATCCCGAGCTGGTGTGTTTGCACACGGCCTGGGCGGGCGCGGTGGGGCTCCTGGCTCCCTCTCATCTCCATCCTCTGTTCCAGCATCTGCGTTCCCTGAGGACTTCTCCATCCTGACCACTGTGAGAGCCAAGAAGGGCAGCCAGGCCTTCCTGGTATCCATCTACAATGAGCAGGGCATCCAGCAGGTGGGCCTGGAGCTGGGCCGCTCCCCCGTCTTCCTCTACGAGGACCACACCGGGAGGCCCGGGCCGGAGGACTACCCCCTCTTCAGGGGCATCAACCTGTCGGACGGCAAGTAAGTGGCCCAGGGCGACCTGGGCCCCTCCTGTGGGGTGGCGGGAGCAGCCCTCTGAGCCTGGCTGGGCTGCTGCAAGAGGGGTGCAGCCGGCGGCACTGTGACACCCCATGTCACCAGCGAGGCTTAGGTTCTGGACTTGGCTTATGCTCTGGGGTTTCTGGGGTCCTGGCTCCTCCCAGGGCCTCCATTGCCCCTCGTGAAATCCACTAAATACAAATGCTGGGCTCCCCGGGTCAGAGGGACGTGGGGTTGTGTTGTCACACCAACACCTTCAGAAGGGACTTCAGTGTTGACACCCTCAACATGGAGCCACGATCTGGAACAAAGTCGAATCCTGCCAGACTCTTGGGGACACGCCCAACCTGTCTGAGGCCACATGATGATCTCGGAAGATCTCCGGGATGTGACCCCATATGCTCCTTGGGGCTTTGGTGCAGGTCTGTGGCTCTGTCACCCTGTCTGACGCAGGCTCCGCGGCAGCCCGCGGTGTCTCATGGGTCAGTTGCCACGCTCGAGCCTGGTACTCGTGCTACCGTGTGCCTGCGTGTACTGCAGCCTCCTGCGGCCGCTGCGTGGGTGAGGACAGGGCTGCAGACCAGCCCGCTCGGGCCTCCACGCCTGCCCTGAGCTCTCCGTGCTCCTCCCTCTCGGGTGTCCCAGGAGCTTACACGGGGTTTAGATAACTGTCTGCTTCTGAGAGTCAAGTTTGGGGCTCTGAGGGGCTGAGCAGACCTCACGGTGGCACATGGAGGCACAGGGATTTGCACCCGAGCTTGTGACCCCAGAACTTGAACTGCAGCCTGCAGTGAGGGACACGGCTCCTCTGGACGTGGAGCACTCCGCAGGGAGCTGCCTGGATCCATGCTCCGGGGCAGCCCCTTCACCACCTGGATTGCTTCTTTGCAGATGGCACCGAATTGCTCTCAGTGTCCACAAGAAAAATGTCACCTTGATCCTGGACTGTAAGAAGAAGACCACTAAGTTCCTGGACCGCAGTGATCACCCCATGGTGGACGTCAATGGCATCATTGTGTTTGGCACCCGGATCCTGGATGAGGAAGTGTTTGAGGTGAGTCTGGGGGGCCAGCAGTCCCCTGTGCCCACCAGGACGTGTGCCATGAGTGCTGGTCCTCACCCGGGGTTAAGGGAGCCTGTCTCCTTGGTGGGGACTGGCCTGCCCGGTCAGTTTCTGTTGGCCTGAAGCCTCTGCTGTGGCCCCGAGGGATGCTTGTAGCCTGCAGGATGGAGTGGCCAACGGGCTGCCTGTGCAGGCCGCCTTCTGATGTCCAGGGCCGTGCCGGGAAGGGGCAGCGCCCTCTGGGTGGACTGGCAGGGCAGAGCTGGCCACTGAGAGGAAGTGTCAGGTGGGTACGTGCTGGCTCCATTCAGAGTGTCCTAGCTCAGCAAGGTTCCAGGGATCCCGGGAGCCCGCCTTCCTGGGGAGTGCCTTAGAGGCAGGCCAGGGCTGAGCAGATGGGCTCTGGGGCCTGACTTCAGTGTGGAGTCCTTCCAGACTGGGGTTCATCATGAAATAGCACTGGAACCAGCCCGTGGCCAGGGGGCAGGTGGGTTCAGAGTCTTTCAGGCCTGGGTGGGGCCACAGAATCAGCCAGAGCCTCCAGAGGTCCAGATCCCAGGACCCCAAAGCCACCTGGTGTGCTGGGCAGCACTTGGAGTCTGTCAGGGACCAATGCCCCTCTGCTGGGCTGGGTTCCTTTCTCTTTTACATGGGATTTGGCTTTGCAGAGATTTGGAGGCACCAGGGCCACCATGGCTGGAGGGTGTTTGGACCCTCTGTGTTAGGTGGTCTCTGAGAGCTATTCCAGTCTAGGACTTCCTCCCCAGGGCCCAGAGACGGGCAGGATGGGGTAATGCTCTCCCGAGAGCCAGCGTGGGCTCCCTGGGCCTGCTCACCTGCCCGGCTGCATGTGGGTGCCAGCCCTGCGTCTGGCTGGTGGTCTCGTGCTGAAGAGGGGTCCAGGGCCCTGTCTTCTCAGGGACTTCCGGCCTTCCAAGTCAGACTCGGTGCTGACAGTCCTGGTGCTCTGCTGGGTGGGCAGGACCAGGCATGGCAGTGGGTTCTGCCTGTGCCCAGGTGTGTTGACCGTATCTGCTGGGGGAGGTGAGGGCAGGAAGGTCCCCACCACTGTGCGTGTGAGGGGTGTGGTCTAGCTGTGAAGCCACCGTGCGGCACAGCACCGAGCCCAGTTCAGCAGAAGGCTGGCCTCAGGGAGCCCCCAGCTGGACTTGGCTCTGGGCAGTCTTGGATTCGGGCTTCAGTAAGCCGCCGGCATGGTTCTAAGCCTCTGCTTCTCCCCTGGGAAATGGAGTCACGGCCATGCCTGCTTCAAGACGCGTGGGGTCAGATGCACAGAGCTCATGGCCGCCTGGTGGAGGGGCTTCATGGTGTTGGCTTCCTGCTGTGAGAGCTAGTCCAGAGCTGGAGCTGGAGGACAGGTGGGACAGCCCGTGGTCCAGAGTGACCAAGGGAACACGACAGCTGTCTGCATGGAAGTGGCCTGGGTGCCAAGACCAGGTGGGGAGCTGTGTGAGGTGGGTCTGCTGGGCCTGGCTGCCCTTCTGGGCACCAGGCCTCCAGGACGCAGCAGCCCAGGGGCCCATAGGGCCGGCCGGCAATGACAAATCGTGCATGTTATGGAGGCACACCCTGCGGGAGGCCTCTGACTGGGCTTGTCCTGGGATGAACTGCAGGACGTCCAGGGCTGTCCTCAGCCAGGCAGTGGCTTCCGGCTGGTTTCAAGAACTGGCTTGGGGGTTGCACGGCTGTTTTTACCTCTTGGCTGGTGGGGGGATCTGGCAAAGCGGGTTGCATGGGTGAGCCTTAGGATGTTTTTGTCCAGCATGATTGACAGCAACAGCACCCGAAGGTCCGGGACATGCACTTGGGCTCTGCTCAGCCCTGGGAGCCAGGGCTGCTGCTGCTGCTGTCCTTCCTTGCTGTTGACCAGAGTCCTGCCTCGAGGAGCACCCTGAGGCTTGGCAGAGGCACCGGGATTGGTGAATCTGCCAGTTTGTGCCGTGCCAGACCTGTTACTCCTGGGACCCTGCGTGTGCTCCCGACGTGCCTACATTGTAAAGGTTCAAGAAAACCCTTTTCCTCTTCTTAAGAAGTGAATTGGATCCTAAGGCAGATGCTGCCAGCCTGGTCTCACTGAGCATGTTCGGAGGCGTGACGGTGCTGGGGCTCTGGGGAGCGCTGGGGTGGACAGCGGGCTGGCTCGGATCCCAGCCGTGAGGTCGTGAGTGAGTTCTCCAACCTCTCCGAGACTCAGTTTCTCCACCTGTGAAACGAGGACAGTAGTTGTGCCCATCTTCTGTGTGTGCACGGGCGTGGGCAGGAAGCGTGCACACAGGTGGCCCCAGCAAGCACCCCATAGCTTCCCTCTTTGCATTCTTAAAGTGAAAACCACTTTTAATTTTCAAAACAAATGGATCATGAATGGAGGAGCCCAGTTTTCCTTCTCTGGTTGTTCTTCCAATGAACTGGGCCGGTCCCGCCCTGCAGCTTTGGGTTGGAATAGCAGGTCACAGATGCATCCAGAATCCCATGCTTCTGGCCAGCCGTCCTTTCCTGTAGTGGAATTTGATTTGAGTGCGCTTGGCTGCCAGGAGGGAGCTCTGTTGACCGCAGGCTGTTAATGGTCTGAAGGTGGTGTTTTCCCAGCCCCGGGGTTTCCTGGCTGTTAGCTGTGTTCTCGGTGGGAAATTGGACCCTGCTCCTTAATAGAGACCATTGGAGTGCGGCGGTGCCTGCAGGGGCCGGGCCTCGACAGGGTGGGGCAGAGGCGGGTGAGCGGCCTCATGGCTCAGCTGCCCTGTGCCTCGGTGCAAGTGGAGCTGAATTTATATTTTTCTTGAAATAAGAGGGAGCTTAACTCTTGGCTTTCCAAAGGCTCCCGATACGACACTCCCCATTTTAATCAGTTGGCCTCTCTAGAAACTGTTTCTCCAGCAGCCGCCATCCTCCCTGAATGATGGCTTCTGCTCATTGCAAGCCACCTTGTCCTGTAGCTCTGTGGAGCTTTGGGCAAGCCCGGGGGATCCAGGCACCTTGGGTGGGGTAGTGCCATGTGGAGCATGCCAGCTGAGCTTCGCGTCCAGTGCTGCTTCCAGACAGGGGCTTGCCAGAGCCTGGGGAGCTTCCTTGGGGCCCCAGGGTTGTTTATGGGCTGCCTTTGTCCAAAATGAAGTGCCCTGGAGGGAAAGGGTGGGGATGGAGACTTCAGGACCAAGATGAATGCTTCTCCTGCAGGGCAGAGTTCAGTTTTATTTTTGTATTTATTTTATTTTTGGCACTGGGGGTTGAACCCGGGGCGCTTAGCCACTGAGGTACATCCCCAGTCCTTTTTACTTTTGATTTTGAGACAGGGTCTCACTGAGTTGCTCAGGACCTTACTAAGTTGCTGAGGTTGGCCTTGAACTTGGGATCCTCCTGCCTCAGCCTGCTGAGTTGCTGGGATTACAGGTGTGTGCCACCACGTCCAGCCAGAGTCCAGCTTAAGCTCATTGGCCCTGCACCGGTGGCCTCCCTGGCACAGATACTTGGCCCAGGTGTGTGGCCTTGGCAGGGTCAACAGCCCGTCTCCCTTGGGCCCTCGCTGCCTTTCTGGCTGGGTCTGAGTTCAGTCCTGAGGGGCAGGGTGGGTGCTTCAGTCCCTTGCAGAGCCCTCCAGAGAGGAAACCCAGTATGTGAGGGGGCCGCTCTCAGGCCCAGCGCCTCGCCTCCGTGTTCCTTCTCCCTCACTGGAGACTTAGCCTGGGGTCTGCTTCTAAAAAATGGTGTGGTGGATGTGCAGGGCCGTTGGGTGATGTGGGGTCTACAGAATGCCAGCACCTTCTGGGGCTGAGTGAGCCATGCTGACCCATGCCCTTGGTGGTCAGAACTGGTGTCCGTCTTTCTCTTGGCCTTTCTGGACTCACCCTGAGTGTGGTACTGCCAGTCTATCTCCAGGAGAGGACCCTGGCCCTCCAGAGATGGAACCCCATGGCCACGCCCCACCTAGTTCTGGGCCAGGAGCCCCCTGGGAATGAACTGGCAGAGGTCAGGCCAGTCTGAGTCCCCTTGCCAGCCCTCATGGCCCTGGGAGCAGGGGCCTTGCTGCCCTCACACGGCTGGGTGTTGGCACCAGCGGGCTGAGCAGCCAAAGGTTGCTCAGCAAGATGGCAGCAGGAAAGGACCTCTGGAAGCAGGACATGCCCTTCTTTAGCCAGGGTGGCATGCAGGGGCAGAGCCAGCACGCGGCCCCAGCTGCCCTGATGGTGCCCTGTTGCCTGGCCTTGCTCTGGGCCTCTGGCGCTGTACTCCTGTGGCCCTGTCTTGGAGGGCGTTGGAGGTCCGGAACCTTCCAGGAAGAGTTGGAACAAGCTGTTTTGGGGGCTTGGCCCTTGAGTGGCCCTCCTGTGTGTGACAGTGGCCCTGACCTGCTGAGCTCTCCCTGTCCCAGCACCCCAAAGCCTGGGCTGGGACATGGACTGCCGGGCTATTGAGGAGCACCCTCCTGAGCCCTGGCAGGCCTGTGGGCGTGGAGCCCCAGCATTCCTGAGGGAGGGGTGGGCAAGGGGCTGTGGGGGGCGAGGCAGGGCCTGCGCCCTCGGCTTTAGGTTCCTGTGGTGGCAGGACCCTGCTCCTGGGCTCCACCGTGAGGAGGATGGGGCCCCAGGGACAGCCAGCTGGCCAGCTCTGGGCAGGGAGCCAAATGTGCTTTTAAGCTGTTGACAGTTTCAAGGGGCAACAGGACCAAACAGACGTAAACTCGAGCCTTTTCTGCGAGTCCCGGGGTGCCGGCAGGAAAAGTGATGGCATCAGATCCAAGTGGCCAGCGGTCCCCCCGCCTCCTGCTGCATCTCAGCCTTGGACAAGCCAGTGGTTTACCTAATCCCGATTCCCTTTTTCCAGTAGCTTCTCTTTTCCACTGACTTGTTCTTTCCTGGAATTCTGTTCTGGCAGGAGGGAGTGGGGCCCTGCTGGGGAGGCCCTTCCTTAGCCTTCTGAGGAGACCTGGGATTTCTTTCTGTGAGCGGGGTGTCATCCTCCACTGTGAGTGGAGTGGCAGCCGGTGTCCTTGGGGAGGTGGCACTGGGTGTGGCTTAGACCCAGGTCCAAGTCCCAGCTCTTGCTCCCCAGGCGGCGACCCCTCTGAGCCTGCAGTGCTTCTAGGAACCCTGCTGACAGTCACCTGCTGGCTGAGGCCTCCCTGTGGGCCTGTGCTGGACCCAGGGACATGGCCTGCAGGGACCCTGCTCAGGCCACTCATGGTCCAGCGGGGCTCATGAGCTGATGGGCAAGTAATGCAGCGGCAGGAGAGGGCCAGAGACCAGCGCCTCCCGGCACGCAGGAGGGGTTCGGGGTGTCCTGGGGAGCAGTCTCCCTTGGTGTGGGGGGCTGTGGGATCCCCAGCATGCTCCCAGTGGACTTCCCAGCCCTGGCGTCTCAGCCTCCCTGTGGCTGCGTCAGTGTGAGTGACACTCCACTGGAGCAGCTGTGGGCTGGGCTGCTTCCTCTGCAGATGCCGACAGGGCATCGTCACTGTCCCCAGCAGTCAGTGGCTTTGATAGGCCGGGTGTCCCGCTGTGGGGGCCGTGGGGGCAGCCTGTGCAGGTCGCTTCGCCCCAGGCCCACATGGCCGTGTTCGCCAGGCAGAGCAGCCCCCTTGAGGAGAACTGTGTTAGCCCAGCGCTGTGTCACCACTCTAGGCCTTGTGTCCCTTATAGATGGCAACATGGAGGCTTTCAGAACTAAGTCACGGGCACTGGGCCCGGCAGTGGGCAAGGGAACTCTAACCAGGCTTTCCCGCGTACTTCCTGGTGGGGTGGGGGAGGGCAGCCCATGCCCACCCAGCCCTACTTTCCCGAGTGCCCCCCTGTGCTGTCTGTAGGAGCCACGCTTGCCGTCTCAGGCCACCTGAGGTGGCCGCTGGGCCTGCAATGGCAGCCACAACAGGCCCCCTCTGGGAGGCGAGGAGCAGCAGCCAGGGGTGGGTGGAGCCCCCGCTGATTTCAGCGTGTGCTCACCGGAGCCTCCTGTTCCGGGGAGGCTGGGGTGTGCGTGCAGCACGAGTCTCCTGGGCTGCCCCACGTGCTGTCACCCAGGTGGCAAAGCGAGAGGTCTGTGCTCTCCCCGTCCAGAAGGCCTGCAGGGCGGGACCCAGGAGCGGCAGGGCCGCGGGCTCTCGGGCTCATCCTGACCTGGGATGTTGCTATTTCATGGTCCTTAGCTTAACTCCATCTAATAGGGTCCTGTTGCCAAATAAGGAACCTCCCAGGGTTCCATGGATGCACCTTTCTGGGGTGCAGCCCACATCCCCAGACTTGCATGGAAAAGGGGTGTTCTCCCCCAGATCCCCACTGAGCGTGTCTCGGGCACGACAGTTAGGTGGGTTCCAGTCCCCGCTGCACCAGGGGCAGAGGCCTTGGCGGTATGTGCCTCCCGTGGGGCAGTCCTGCAGCCTGGCGTGGGGCTCCCGGCCTGGTGTCCTGGCCCGCGTGCAGGTGACTTGGAGGTGTGACTTCATCTCTGGCTCTGGCCCAGGAAGGGCGCGTGCTGGGGCGTCAGGCTGCAGCCTGGTCTGAGGGCGGTGGCTGGCAGCCAGCCAGTCAGGCTCCGGTGCCCTGCTCGGTGATCTGCTGAGCGGGGTTTCTGGCAGCCACCCAGGTGAGGGGCTCTACTCAGGGACCCAGTAAGGAGGGGTCCAGGGAGACCCACTGAGCCGCACAGGGATCTGGCCCTCGAGGGCGTCAGGTTTGTTCTGTGGAAACTCTGAGCAGTGGGCCGCGTCCCAGCTGGAGAGGGCTGACATACTGCTGGACGTTCAGCCTCCTGCAATGACATCATGCTGGGCAGACAGCGGCACTCTGACCTGAGTCTCCCGAGAGGTTGGGTCAAGGCTCCCGGAAGGGGCTCCTCAGTGCTGTGGAGGGACCAGGGCAGGCAGGGCATATTGGAGGAGGGGCAGGGGGCAGCGTGTCACCTGCAGGAGAGTGCATCGTGGTCACGGGAGCCCACCAGGGCCTCGGAGCTGTCACTGGGCAGCTGATGGGTGGGGAGGGTCCTGCTACGAACACCTACAGCACAGTGGCCAAGGGGTGCCCAGGGGCTGTGCTCAGTGCCCGCCTTCTCTTGCCATTCACGTGGCTCCCGCCAGCCTGAGCCTGGGCTTCCTCAGCTGGAGAGTGGTGGCTGAGGTCACCTTGCCCGTGGCAGGGGATAGAGCCGACAGGTCCACATCCAGGATCCCACTCTGAGCCAGCAGACTCGGGCCCTGCTGTCCCTCAGTGAGGTCACACCAGCCTCCCCTGACCAGTCACGGGGGTCAGGGTGCTATTGTGGTCATTGGCAGTAGCAGCAGCATCACTCCTGTCTTGGGGACAGGGAGACACAAGGGGCCCAGGGTCAGGGAGCTCATCTGAGTGGGGGCAGGGTGGGGCGCTGGAACTCAGGCGGCACCAGAAGGGCCCTGTCTGAGGGGGGTTGCTGGGGTGCAAAGGGCACAGGGTCAGGAGGAGCTCTTGAAGCTGACTGAGGCCCTCACCTGGCCATGGCCCTCACTTAGCTATGGCTCTCACCTAGCTGTGACTCTCACCTGGCCAAGGCTCTCACCTGCTCAGGGTGTGAATGACCCACTCAACCCTTTCATGTCTCAAGAGAAGAAGCAGCTGTGGACAGCAGACAGTCTGGTGGCCGGGCCGGTGTGCACCGTGGGCCGAGGGTGCCCTGTGGAGCTCTGCTGGGTGTGGGGCGAGGGACATCTTGCTGAGGAGTCCTGTGCAGTGAGGTCGTTGGAGGTCTGTGACTCTTCCCTCCTTGGAATCTCCCTCTCTGAACACTGGAACATCCATCTCCTTGCGCCCCCTGGACTGGCTTTGAAGCTCTTGGAGCAGCTGGGAAGGACAGGTGTGCCACTCTACCCTCGGGAGCCCAGCACTAGGCAGGAGCCCGAGTGGGTGCGGTAACCACCACTCGTTCAGGCAACCCAAGGCTCCGAGACAGAGGCACAGAGAGCTCGGGCCTGCCGCCCACAGTCACACAGCTGGGGATGGCAGGGCGAGACTTGGAGCCCAGGGCTGGATCCTCCCTGGGCAGACAGTGAAGTGGCAGGCTCTCCGTGGAGTTGTGTCCCGTTCTTCTCATGCCCAGACCCCTGCCTGCCCTCAGCCAGCCACCTGCCCGCTCCCACCCCGTGGACGCCTGCCTGCCTGCTCGCAGTCCTTCCTGGGCTGCAAGGCCTGAGGTGCCAGCTGGGCGTGACTCCTCTCTCCCTGCTCTCCTGCTTCCTGCACCCTCCTTCTTCTGTCACACCTTCCTGTCCCCCTCCTTCTCCACCTCCTTTTTCTTTTCTCTCCTCTGTTCTTCCTTACTGTGTCCCTGTCTCCTGTGCCCTCTTGTCCTTTTCTGCTCTTTCCTTTCTCCATTCTCCCTTCTTCCTGTCCTACCTTCTTCTTGTCCCCCTTCTTTTCTGTCCCCCTCCTTTCTGTCATCTCTCATTC
>JAJEJO010003159.1:120660-170217 GCA_020662805.1 Glaucomys volans
ATGGGTGGTTGGTTGGCTAGATGAGAGGTGGATGGATGGATGGATGGATGGATGGATGGGTGAGTACTTGGGTGGATGACTGGATGGGTGCAGGTGCAGATGCATGTGTGGGTAGGTGAGTGGGTGGACGACTAGGTGGGCCAACCTAGCTCTAGTGGCTTTCCGGGCAGCAGCTCCCTGGGAGGAAGTCTGGCCCTGGGGACTGCTCCCGAGGATCGGCCTGGGCTGCTGTCTGCCCCAGGGCACTGGGCTGGGTCTCCCAGGACGCTGTGAGCACCCCGTGCTGTTGTTCATGAGCTTTTGTCCTTGTCTAGGGTGACATCCAGCAGCTGCTCTTCGTCTCAGACCACCGGGCGGCTTACGACTACTGTGAGCACTACAGCCCTGACTGTGACACCGCGGCCCCTGACACCCCCCAGTCGCAGGACCCCAACCCAGATGAATACGTGAGTCGACTCTGGCTCGGTTTGGAGGTGGGGGAGCATGGGCCAACCTCCTGGGATGGGCCAGGGCCAGGAAGGAAGGGTGTTCGTGGAGGGATGCAGGGCCATGGGCCCCCGTTTTAAGTGAGCCCTCGGGCTCGGAAGCGAATGGCCAGGAGGTCAACTGCACTTCCTAAACGACGGAGCAGCTCTCGGGGTGTTGTCAGCAACCCTGTCCTTTGACCTCCCATGGAAGTGCCTAGATGCATCCAGCCAGGGCCTCCAACCCTCGGCATATGGCCTCTGCAGCGGCCTTGTGGGCAGAGAGGCCAGGAGCCCCTGGGACTGAGCCTGAAGCTTGCAGAGAGCCTATGCTGGGGGTTCCCTGTCGAACGCCTGTCCTCTGATGCCCAGGGTGGTGTCCACTCTGGAGGACAGCCTTGTCCTGAATGTTTTGGAGATAGGTCTGGCACCTGTGTCCCTCTTACCGGGCCCACTCTGGTCCTTGGTGTGTCTCCGCACCCTGCCCTGCCCAGCAGTGTCCTGCTGGTTGTACTGCAGTCCCTCTAGCACTTAGGGAGTAGCTCGGCCTGCCATGCCCTGGTCACTTAGGGAGGAGCTCGGCCTGCCATGCCCTGGTCACACCGACTCTCGAGTCTGTAAGTCGTGATGTGTCCACTCCACGTTCCCCTCGGCCTCCCTTCTCTCGCCATCAGCGAGAGAGAAGGTAGGGAGGCTTTCATGAAGCTGTAAGGTCCGTGACCTGGGGCTGCGTCCCACAGGCCCCTGGAGCCGGGCTGGACAGAGCTGCCTGCAGGGCCCTGCAGCCCAGGCCAGGCTCCCTGCGCCCGAGGCATACATCCTTCTGTGGGCAAGAGCTCCCCTCTGTCACCTACAAGTCCCCTCCTGATGGGCCCCCAGGCTTTGGGGTTTGGGCTGAAGGTCAGGCAGCTTGCTGGGTGATGGCAGTGGCCAGGCTCAGTTATCCTGGCTCTGGGCTCTACAGTCAGGCCTTGTCACCTTTTAGGGTTCAACCTCCTCTGACTTGGCTCAAGGGGTTCTGGGGTCCCCCATTATCTCCCTTGGGCTTCTGGGGATCGCCCAGCTTCCCAAGAAGCTGCAGAAGGAAGAACCCCATCCAGGGATCCCTGGCAGGGTTCATGCCTGGGGCAGGCAGGGCCTCTGGTGTCCGGTCCTCCGGGTGGAATCCGAGGAGAAGAGCTGCAGTCTGTGTCTCGCTCCTTCCTCACGTGACTGGCTTACCTGCAGTACCCAGAAGGAGACGGTGAAGGCGAGACCTATTACTACGAATATCCCTACTATGAAGACCCTGAAGACCCGGGGAAGGAGCCCACCCCCACCAAGAAGCCCGTGGAAGCTGCAAGAGAAACCACGGAGATTCCTGAGGTCTGGGCTGGGCTGGGGCTGGACTGGGCTGCTCCTGGGCCTTCATCCCGTGGTGCAGGGGAGGGTGGGCTGTGCCTGGAGTGGAGACCCCGGGCGGTTTGTGGACGGCAGGGACTCAGGTGAGATGGCTGCTCAGCAGGGCTGGGCTGCCGTGTGACGCTGTGCTTGTCGCTCACGGGGGTCTGCTGTGACATCTGGAGACGGGTGTCTGGGAGCGCTGTCCCCCTGGCCTGGCCAGACACTGACTCCTGTCCCCACTCTGCCTCCAGCAGCTGCAGCAGCTGTGTGGTCTTGGGAGGTGTCAGGTGGCCCTCAGGCAGTGTGCCCATGAGTCGCAGGGCCCCGTCCCTGTGCTGCCGTCTGTCCCCTGGTGGAGGGTGTGTGGGCGGCACGGGGCCCACGAGGCACGTGATGAGCAGCACAGGCCTGGGCAGCCCTGCAGGGGCGAGCACCCCGCGGTGTCCACGTCCTCCTCCCACCTCCTGGTGAGGGCTGGGGCTGGGGGCGGGGGGCACATGGGGTGGACGTCGTGTTCCTCTCCAGGGAGGCACCCTGTCCTGCGGTGCTGGGAGAGTCTGGAGTTTCCTGCTGCTGTTGGGAATTTTGAGACGTGGCCCCCTCGGGGCGCACCTGGGTGTTCTCGTCTGTTTGCAGCACTGAACTGGAGTGGGGGGTGGGAGCTGGCTGTCTTCCTCCCGTGGATCGAGGGCCACTGCACCCAAGTCCACAGGCCTCAGTGGACCAAGGTCCAGGCTGTGCCGCTCACTCTCAGGCTGCAGACGCACTTGGACTGTGATCTATGGGAAGCCCAGACATGGCGCCCTAACCTGCCTCTCTTGCCCTTGGCTTCCAGGAGCTGACGGTGGCCCCCACTGAAGCCCCCAGGGTGCCGGAGGCCAGCGACAGGGTGGGGAAGGAGGAGGACCCTGGCATTGGGGACTATGACTACGTGCCCATCGATGACTACTACACTCCCTCCCCCTACGACGACATCAACTACGGCGAGGGTGTGGAGAACCCCGACCAGCCCACCGACCCCGATGCGGGAGCCGAAATCCCCACCAGCACCACGGTCGCCTCCAACTCCTCCAATGTAATTCCCGTCCCGCCCTGTCGGTGGGTTCCAGGGCACGGGGGCAAGGTCAAGGCCGGGGTCGGGACCTCTGAGCTCCGCTCGCCTCTCTGCTTCCCTCTGCGGTGGCTCCTGCTTGCTGGAGGACCATGCCTGGCTCTGGGGCCTGGGCAGCCCACGACTGGCCAAGTTCAGAGTCAGTGCTTCTCCTGGAAAATGGGTTGAGGGTGCTGGGCTCCTGGGCCAGGGGGCAGATGGGAAGAGGTGCCTGCTTGCAGAGGGCCCTGCCTGGGCCAGGGCTGGGCGCAGCCCAGGTCAGACACCTTGAGGTTGGGCAGCACTCCTTGAGACAGTGGACCTTACCCTCAGGCAGATGGCCTGAAATCTCTACCCATGACCTTGGAAATCTCTGCCGGGACCTGGCCTCTTCTTGCATGAGCTCAGGGTTCTCATGTGCACCATGGGGTGTGTAGACAGCTTGGGGAGGAGCCTCACCCACAGGCACAGGGCACACGCCCTAAACAGCTAGAGAGGACTGAGTTCCAATGGCTCAGACCCTCGACCTCGTGCAGCAGACCTCCCAGGTGTGAGGCACAGCTGGAGAGGGACACCGTGTCCTGGCCCTGCCCAGCCTGTCACTGCACTTTGGACAGGCTTGGGGGGACAGTTCCCATGGTGAGTGGGAGGTGCGGAGGGGATCCCAGGGGCCGCAGCACCTCTGCCAAGGGGCTGGACTCTGGCTCTGTGTTCTGCTGGGAGGGGGCTGCTGGCCTGGAGGTCCAGGAGGTCCGTGGTGTCCGCTGGGCCAAGCACAGTGCTCGCAGAGCAGAGCTGTGAGCGTGGCCGCCCTTGCCGGTGACTCTGGTGATTCGGCTCCTTCCTCTGCTCTGCAGCCAGCTCCACCTCGGGGGGAAGGGAGGGACGACCTGGAGGGCGAGTTCACAGAGGAGACCATCAAGAACCTGGACGAGAACTACTACGACCCCTACTACGACCCCGACTCCAGCGTCTCCCCGTCGGAGGTGGGGCCGGGCATGCCGGCCAACCAGGACACCGTCTACGAGGGGGTGAGGCGCAGGGCCTGCTGGGGGGGGCTGGCGGACGGCAGGGGTGCTGCAGGGTCACCAGGACACCGTCTACGAGGGGGTGAGGCGCGGGGCCTGCTGGGGGGGGCGGGCGGGCGGCAGGGGGGCTGCGCGTCTCCTCGACTGTGCTTCCCAAGTGCTCTGCCTGGGAGCAGCCCAGGTGTCGTGCAGACGCTCTCTGAGGCCCACGCAGTCCTCTTGTCAGGCTGGCCATTCCGGTGGCAGTTCTGCAGTTCTCGAGTGGACATGCCTTTGCCTCATCATGGTTCTCCGGGCCCTGGGGAGGTGTCCAGCGCCCTTGCTTTGCTGGCCCCGGGGAGTGTTTTAACAGGCTCCTTTTCCTTCTCTCACCTGCGTTTTCTCCCCCCAGATTGGAGGACCTCGGGGCGAGAAAGGTCAGAAGGGAGAACCGGCCATCATCGAGCCAGTAAGGACCTTCCTTCCTGTGTCTGAGATGGGGTGCCTCAGCAGGCACGTGGAGGGTTGGGTGTGGCGTGGCCACTCTGGGGGGCCTGCACCTGTGCGCATGGGCTGGGCCAGGCGAGGAGCTGCCCCCGCTGGGCTCCTTGCCCCACTTGTCACAGAGGCTCAGGAAGGGCCTGGGTGGGGGAAAATGGGTCTCGTGGTGCTGTCAAGCATGAAGAGGGCCCGAGCGTCCCTCTGCATCGGTTTACCTGGGGCAGGAAGGAGCTCACATCCTCCAGGAGGGGAGGAGCCCCTTGAGGAGAGGGAAGAGGACCGTGGGCAGAGGGTGGACTCAGTCCTGGAGATGCGGCTTGGCCGTGGGGGCTCCATGGAGGGCTTAGCCTCCCTCCGTGGTGTGCAGTGCCTGGAGCCAGTGTGAGAGACACGGAGGGCCGTTTGGAAAACCAGCGACTTCAGTAGCACAGCACTGGGCTGAAACTCCAGCCGAGCCACACTCAGCTAGGACAGGCAGGGGGATCGTGGGTCAGCTAGCAGAAGTGTGCTCAGGAAGTCTCAAAGATGGGTGGAGCCCAGGCCCTTCTCCATGCCCTCTTGGGTCACTGGCTTTGGTGGGTGTCTTCGTCTGTCAGGGTGTGGTGGCCTGGTGGGAAGTCCAGGGTCCACCCCATGGTCTCGGGCCCTGAATGGAGGGTGAAGAGCTGTGTGATTGGCAGGGCTGGCACCCCTGCAGCTTCAGGCAATGGTTGTACCAGGAGGATCTGGTGGCCAAGGTCCACTCCCGCCCTGTCATCTGGGTGCCCAGTGGAGGTGGCTCTTGGCTTCACTGTGGCTGGTCATGAGGCCCAGCTGGGCTGTCACTTCTGTGGCCAGGGTGGTTCCTAAGGGCTGAACTCAGGACACACCTGGGCTCCCTGGGCTGAGGGCCAGCTGCAGGGCACTCTGTCCTCCTGCAGAATGGGAAGGTGCCTTGGGAAGCCTGGCCAGTGGTGCTGAGCCAGCCTTTGGCCAGGGCAGGCTGAACAGGCCCTGCCTCTGGGTGGAACTCTGAGGCAAGACTGGGCAGAGCTCCCCAGACTCGGCCTCCTTCCCAGCCTGTGGAGCACCTCCTTGGCCCCCTGGGGCTCTGCCCTTCCCAGGCCATGCCAGGTGGCACCTGCCAGTCCCTGTGGGCCCAGGAAGTTCACACCCCTCTTCCAGGGAGGCCAGTGGGTCTGGGTGTGAGGCGTGTGAGGTGACGCTAACTCCAGCTGTCCAGGGGCGGGAGGAAGGGCCATCTGGGCAGGAGCGTGGTGGTGACGGGCTAGGTGAGCTCGTCCTTTGGAATGTGACTGGGGCTTGTGCCAGGGCTCACCTGACCAAGAGGCCACAGTAAAAGTGTCCTGGTGGCCGGGCCCTGCTTACCTTCCTGGGGTGCTGGGCCTCAGGTGACATGAGGTGGACTTAAGGCTCCTTTTGTGGTACCCCATTGCTTCAGGAGAGGGATAAAAAATGGGATCCTGGGAGAGGGCCGATGCCTGAGGCTCCGTCAGGGCCCTGGCTCGGGGTGGGGCTGGGTTTCCACCTTTGGAAAGGCTTGGTGTTTGCTCTGGTGTGGAGCGGCGTGCAGGGAGTGCTGGTGGTGAGCTGGGTGGGCAGGGGACAGGCTGGGAGAGTAGAGCACTGGCTCAAGGACGCCTACCTAGTCTTCTCTGGGACAGGCGAGCCATCTGTGGGCAATTTAGGACCCCCCACACACACTGCTGGCATTTGCTCCTTCCCAGCCCCCAGCCCTCTGAGTGTCACAGGACCTTGGCCAGTCCCCCTGGAGAGATTGTGTAAACAGTTGGAATTTGTCAACTGGGAGCATTGCCAGATGTCCTCAGAGCCTTAGCTGCACATAAACAGATGACCAAGTCCTGGGAGACCGCTGGGCACCCCCAATCCTGTGGGGGTGGTGGCTGACGCGCCTCCTCCTGCACCTGCCACATGAGTCTGCCAGGAGGTGGGGCGCGCTGCCAAGTGGGCTCTTGGGCCAGCGTCCCTGATGTGCTCTCCTTGATGTGCGGTACCCCCAAAGTGATGGTTGCAGTCTAGCGATGGAGCTGCCCATCATCACATCTCCATCCTTTCCTCTCTTTCTCTCTCTCTCTTTCTCTCTCTGGTAAGCACTTAAATTGACCAATTTTTAGCTGTAGCGAGACCCTTTCCTTGCCCCTGATGAGTCTGGGGCTGGTGGTGGGGAGGGAGGTGGCAGGGTTCGGGCTGGTGGCCAGGGTGAGGGACCTAGGAAGGCTTGGGCCTCCTCCTGCTGGCTGTTGGTCTGGCCTTCCCAGCTTCCTTTCCATGCCAACCTGGAGTGATGTGGGTTGGCCTCCAGTGGAATCCCAGCCCAGCGTCACCCAGTTCCTGGAGAACAGTGTGTGTGTGAAGACAGCTGCAGTCTGGGGGCTCTGCGGTGGCCGGTGGCCTTTCGCCTAATCCCTGCCTGATTGCTGAGCCCTGCATCGGTCAGAGAGGAAATGGGAAGCTGGGATCGTGAGGCCGTTTGGTGGACTCTGTGTACATTGCACGTACAAATGTTTCTCTGAGTGTGCATCTGGGTAACCACAGCGTGCATCTTCCCAGCTCTGGGACCCTGGCGGGCAGGATGGAGGCTTGGGGGAGGGGTCTCCGCAGCCCCTGGCTGGGTGTCTCTGCCAGCCTGGCACCCACACCGCGGGGACCAGCCTGCATGCCCCTGGCTGGGCGAGCCCCTGCACTCTGAAGGCACAAGCCCGGGTTTGACAAGAGGACATCTGGGCACAACAGCTCCAGGTATCCCTACAGGGCAGCAATTCCTGTTTCCTCTGGTCTGGGGGAGCAGGAGGCGGGGGCTGTGCCTCAGGGCCAAGACCTCCAGCCCTCTCACCAGTTCCTCTGGCCTTGAGAGCAGTTCCGCTCACTGCCTCCCCGCCCATGGCCAACTTGCGCGCCTGTGGGTGCAGCCTACCCCAGGACTCCAGGGCAGCCCCTCTGCCATTGCTGTGTGGATCCCTGCCAGTGGAGCCCTGTCCCTCCTGGGACGGGGCTTCGCCTCATCCTCCCGAGGTGGGCCTGGGCCACAGGGAATTCAGGGTTGGGTCTTCCCTCCTGTTGCCAGGTCAGGAGTCAAAAGGGAAGCCTGGGCAGGGGGACTGAAAATGTGGGCCCCAGAGGAAGCTCCTCCCAGGCCAGGCAGAGGGGTAGGAGGCCTGACCCGTTTGGGGTTAGAGACAGTGTGGCCTAGGGGCTGGAGGTGGGCGGGGCCTGGGCCAGTGATGGGTGGCGAGGAGGGCAGCCTGTGTCTGGTGGCCTTGGCAGGTTTCCTGTGTGCTCTGGGCTGCTGCTGGGTGCCTGGGAAGAAGCATTTTCCCTGCAGAGAGAGGGGCTGGGGCTGTGGGCCTAGCGCCAGGCAGTCTCCTGCTGGCACAGATGTCACCAGGACCTTGGCCCACAGGGCCCGTCCTCCTGTCTTCCCTGGGCCGCCTGGGCCCCCTTGTTCTGTGCTCTTCTCCTCCCTCAGGGGGTGAGGCCCTGCGGCCTTCCTGGGCGCCCCTTGGGCAGTCAGCAGGAGACGGGTGAGGGTCTGGGGTCCTTCCTCTCCTTCTGGCGTGTTGGGGTGCAGCTCTTGAAGCTGAGCTTGAGGGGGCCATGGCTCCTCGTCTTGCCCAGGAAAGTGAGGACCCTCGTTCAGTCCCGACTGTGGACACAGCAAGAAGGGTGCTGGCCTCTGGTCAGCTGGGACCCCTGGTCAGCCGGCCCGAGTCTGTGGGCTGGGAGGCGCCATGCTGCTGGGGTCTGTGGTCTCAGGTGCTCTCTCTGTGTCCGCAGGGCATGCTCATCGAGGGGCCACCCGGCCCGGAAGGCCCTGCTGTGAGTGTCGGGTTGTATTTCCTGTGATTTGGGGAGGTGTTCCTGGGAGGGGGTACCCCTTAAATCCTCTTCTGCAGACATCGGGGTGGCTGCCTCTTCTGCAGGACCTCCGGCCTCCTCTGGCTTAGCTGCAGGGCATGGGGCTGGCACTGGCCATGTCTTTAGCTCTGTCCTCATCTTGTTTTAATTCCAGGGTCTCCCAGGACCTCCAGGAACCACGGGTCCCACTGGCCAAGTGGGTGACCCTGGAGAAAGGGTAAGGGGTCAGCTCGGTTTCCTGAGACCACGTGGGCTATCCGTGTCCTGTCTTGGCTGTCCGCTGTCCTCCTTGCTCTGCATGGTGTGTTGTTCCTCCTTGTGGAGATGGCAGTCGGTGTAGATTCCTTCTTCAAACTACCCCGCACCCCAGGTACACATAACGCACCCCCTCGTCAGGCAGGAAGTACCTGAGGAGCGAGACCGACCTGGGCCAGGGCTCCCACGGAGCTTCTAGAGGTGGGCTCCAGCAGTGGTCCTGCATCAGGGGGACGGACAGTGGCCCGAGCCAGAGCTGGAGACCCTGTGCCTGCCCTGTGCCTCCCAGGGCACCTGCAGTGCGTGGAGAGCTGCCCTGATCTCTGGAGCTGCTCCTCCCGGCAATCCAGCCTCAGTCTCCCCAGGCTCATCCTGGGTGGGAACGGGCCTCACTCGCATGCAAGTTTCTCCTGACACCTGGTGGCACTCTCTAGTACTGCAGCCTGTGGGTGCTCTGCCTGGGCTGTTGTGTTCTCCTTTGTTTTTCTTATTTTTCTCCCTGGTCTTGTGAATATTAGTGTTAAGGACAGTTGGATTAAGAGTTAGTAATTGGACAGCTGACTTGTAGATGAGAGAAACCAAGGGTGTGTGGCCGTTGATGGGTGGACTTTTATCCCAGAGCCAGGGACTGCCTGGCTCAGTGAGGACCTGGTAGATGATATTTGGGTGAGTGGGTGGGTCTGAAATCACTGGGGACGCACATTTGCAAGTTATGAATGGCATGTGGAGTCATTCTTTTCCAGTGATCCAGTGGTGGTAGTGTTTGCTGCTTTGACCCAGATCTCACTGGGGTGGGTGCCTCTGCCTGACCTGTGCTGGGACCAGATCCCACCCAGGTGGGATCTGCATTAGCTGCGGAGGTCACCCTGCAGGCCTCTGACCACTGTCACATCCTGTCTGTGCACTAATGCCTGGATGGACGCAGGGAAGCCCTTGGTCGACACCTGTGATTTCCCAATCCCTGCTCCTCCTCTCCCTGGGGGGCTGGCCTAGAGGGCCCTCCTGTACCAGGGCTTGTGGAACCTTCTTGAGTGACCAAGTCAGGGCATTGATTTGGGGCAGCTGATCAAGTAATAGAGAAAAACACACCCAGGCACCGGGTGACAGCCGGGTGGCACTTCTGATTGTGCCTTTATCCCTGTGGCCGGGTCAGAGGCCCGTCGCTGTGACTCTGTAACAGCCCGCTAGAGTGTCCCCTCAGTGTTTGACATCAGCCATGTGACAGAACGAGAGCCACGTTGCCAGCCTGCATCCAGCATCGTGAGAAAGGAAGGCGGCTTTGAGAGTAGCCTCGTCCTCCATCTCAGGGGACAGGTGTCACGTTGGAGACCTCAGTGCGTGCTGGAGTTCGCTGGCCTGGGCACATGGCAGAGGGCAGGGGCAGCCAGCCTGCCTTCCTGGGCTTCCAGGGCTGCTGGGGGAGGAGACCTACAGCTGCGGGAGGTGGCCAAGAGCACTCCTGCCGAAGAAATGGCAGTGTGATCTCGTCTCAGGTGGCTCCCATCTCCCCCGGCCTCACGCTCTGGTGTCTGGCGGCCCTGCAGGCGGTCTGACGCCACAGTGGATCTGATCGCTGATCTCTGGGTGCCGTGGCTGGAGTCCTCGTGACACTCAGCAGTAGCTTGAGGTCTTCATTTAGGAGTAAGCTTGCTACTCCCCACCTGACGGCCTCCCAGACCTGAGCTGGCGTCGGCTGGCCTCCAGGTCGGCCTTCACAGGTTGCCAGTTGCTCTTTATTAATTTTGGTTAAAGCAGCGATGGCCTCCTGGGCTGTGAATGGCTGGAGAGGCTGGTTAGGTGAACACTCAGCCCCCCGTGTGCAGGAAGCGGGAAGGAGGCAGAGACATACACAGCGAGGAGTGGGGGTGGATCACAGGACACCCTGGACAGATTGTCCTGCAGAAAGTGGAGGGGAGCTGCCCAGAGGCCAGCTGACCAGAGGGTGCATTTGGGGTGTGTGTTGTGTGTCTTTGGACATGTATGTAGTTTGGGGCAGATGCCTCTCCCTAGTGTCCCCTGTGGACACTACAGCCCAGCATTTCACAGGCAAACCACCTACTTCTGTAATGAACCTCCAGAAGAGTTCCAGAAAATTCCACCCCATCCAGATGGGTCCAGAAGGACTGCTGAGGTCCCCTTAGCTGTGCTTCTCCCTGGGCACACCCAGGTGCTGCGGTGGTGTGACCCCACATGCCCTGGTATAGCTGTGGCCAGCGCAGGGGATGTACCTGTCAGAGCGGGAGATGGACCACAGGAGTCCTTCCCCGGGGAGGGCAGCCGAACACCACCTGGGTGCAGAACGGCCTCACCTCCCCCACTGGGCAGAGTCTGCCTGAGAAGGCGGTGACTTGGAAATCTGTGTCCTGGTGCCTCACACTCACGCCGTCCCACGGCTAACCAGAAGAGTCCAGTGCTGGAGAAGAGTCCAGTCCTGGGGCTCTGTCTGGTCCCCCTCGGAGCCCAGGACAGCTGGTTTGTGGAGGACCCCGTGTAGCTCCTGGACGCACAGGGGCCTTGAGCTGGGTCTGCGTTCCTGAGGCCGGTCCTGCTCTGGCTGCTGTCGCGGGAGGGTGCTCCCTCTGCCTTCCACCGCCATCCCTTCCAGTTCAGTGTGGAGATGAGGGGTGCTCCTGAGGGACAGAGCCCCAGGGCCCGCCCTCTCCAGCCCCAGCCTCTGCCTCCAGCTCCAGCTGCGTCCTCCATGTCCTCCAGGCCCACCTCAGACCTCCAGCTACGGCCTTTACTGATCCTCAACCCACTGTCATGCCTCTCCCTTCTCTGGGCTGGGTTTCTGGAACATTCTTTGCTGGGGCCTTGCTTTCCCTGTGCCTGTCCAGGGTAGTGGGTGATCTTCAGCTCCCTCATCCTGCCTGCAGTGGTTAGACTCTGACCAGCTCCCCCACCCCATCTGCAGGGTCCCCCTGGACGCCCCGGCCTTCCTGGGGCTGATGGCCTGCCCGGTCCTCCGGGGACCATGCTCATGCTGCCTGTGAGTATTCCTGTTTGTGGGTGTGTGGGGGGCCGGGGCGCTGGGTCCTGGGGTGGAGGGAAGCAGGGTGCCCTACGGTTCAGGGCTGGAGGGCAGGTCAGGCCTCTCCCTGCAGCCTCCTGTTTACCGTGCACAAAGCCAGCCTGAGCCCAGTGGGACACCCAAGCCCAGCAGTGGGCATTCCCTGCTACTGTCAGCATGGGGTCTTTGCAGTGGCTACAAGGGGACCATAAGGGAAGGGCTTGTGACCCCGACTCCCGTGTAACCTCTGGAGAGCAGGCTGAGGACCCTGGGGAGATGGATGCCCTGGGGTGGAGCAGTGGCCACAGTGATGAGTCCTTCGGCCCCCTGACTGCCCCTCAGGTCTGGTGGTGCTGAGCCTCAGGACAGGCTTGTGTGGAGGAGGGCGGATTCTCCGTCCCAGGGCAGACGTTGACAAATGTGACGTTGGTTCTCAGGCCCTTCTCTGCGATCCCTGGATGAGAGCCATTTCTTTTTGGCCCCAAGTGCTTGTCCCACATGGGGAAACCCAGCTGGGCCCAGGTCCTCTCTAGCCTGCCGGGTGTGGCCATGTTCATTACGCCTGTGGCTTTCCTTGTGGCACTTGGGGGCTGTAGGTCCCAGGGTGAGAAGCTGTGGGGGTCAGAAAGGGTGTGGTGGATGCAGCGAAGGTCTGGGGTACCCCAGGGCTGAAGCTGGCGGGTGGGGCAGGGTGTGGGGCAGAGCTGGGTGTGGGGAGGATTTGGGTCCAGAAGATGGGAATTCCAAGCGTCCAGGCCTCATGTCACCTGAGAGGCTATGGCTGCTCCTGGGCCCTCAGGTGACCCTCGTCTTCACTCCTGCAGTTTCGGTTTGGAGGAGGAGGTGATGCCGGCTCCAAAGGCCCCATGGTGTCGGCACAGGAGTCCCAAGCCCAGGCCATTCTCCAGCAGGCCAGGGTGAGTAGTGCAGGCCACTGGGTGCCTGAGTAGGGCCTCTGCTCTCGCCTGTCCAGTTAAGAGCCCTGGGCAGGCCTGGTTCTCTATGTTCAGCTGGAGAACTTTGGGGAGGTTTCTCAGGGTTCCTTGTCTATGATGAGGGTCAAGGGCCTCCGGACCCTCCAGCCCCTTGACCCAGGGGCCCATTCCCACTTGTTGCCGATGCCTGCCCATGGCCAGGCCCTCACTGGGATCTGGGAGTGGGGAGAGAAGCTGCACGGGCTCTGGGCAGGGGCACCTGCGCAGCTGACCGCATCCCGAGCCTGTGCTCTCCCGGGAGAGGAGACCTGGCCAGGGCCCCGAGGCGCAGGGTCCAGCCAGGAGCGTCATTGCCTGTCTTCGGGAATCAGCTGTGAACCTTGTGTTTAATGGCTGTGGTTCTGGGTTGCTGCTGGCCTGTGGCAGTAGGGACACTGCCCCTTAGGGTGGGGCGGGGCGTGTGGTCCTCCAGGAGTGGACGGGAGCTGCCAGGTGACCCTTGTTTGTGACGCTCAGCTCCCAGCGGATGCCAATGACAAGAGCGCACAGATGATTACAGGATGGTCTAAGTATCAAGTACCGCCATGGAACAAACGGTCCACATGATGGACTTCGGCCCTGGCCAGCTGTCACCTGAGGCTGGACTTGTTGGCGTGGGCCTGCCTAGCTGGCCTGTCAATCTGTGTGTTTTTTGAAGCCAAGTGGTGATGGGCTTAGCAGGAGATCTGATAATACAAAAGAATCTTCAGAATTAAACTCGTGTGTAGGATTCATGGTCCCGCAGTTGAGGGGCGCCTCGGGCAAGTGGGCAGAACCTGCAGCTTGCAGGTGGGAGCCATGCCAGGGGGTTGGGCGAGGGCAGAGAGCCGGGGAGCTAGGCTCCAGGCTAGCCCAGGTGGCTCCCCAGCCGCTGGAGAGTGCCTGAAGTGTCGCAGGTGGGGAAGAAGGCACCTCCCGCTCGTCCCAGAGAGGGAGGCCTCAAGGGGCCAGGGCTGAGGCCAGGCCCCTCCTTCTTCCTGGTGGGTGCCAAGAGCCCCAAGGAGAAGGGCCCGGGCTCCTGCAGGATTGGCGTGGCATTCCCTGCCAGAGCGTCCCGTCCTTCCTGCCCCATCTGCCCTCTCTCTCTTGGCCTCTCTTGCGGGTTAGGAGTTGGCTACCCTCGGCTCCTCCTCACCATGTGCCCCTTTCTTTGCAGTTGGCGTTGAGGGGACCAGCTGGCCCTATGGGTCTTACAGGGAGACCTGGTCCCATGGTGAGTGGTTGGCAGGGTGGGGCCGGGTGCTGCATGGGGCTCTGCCTGTCCCCAGTGGAGGGTAGTGGGCAGCTGGGTAGCCATGCGGCATGGGTGACCCTCCACCCAGTGCCCTGGTCCTAGGATTGGGGCCAGCATGGATGAGTGGCCTCTTGGTGCTGCTCCCTATGGGGTGAGGCAGGTGACAGGCTCAGGTGCCCCGAGCCTTGCGATTCCTGGGAAACAGCGCTGCCTCTGTCCTGAATGGGAGCGTCCCGGGGAGCCCGTGTGGGGGCCCCAAGCTCCTGCTGCAGAGCACAGCTCCAAGCTGCTCCCCCTGCGCCCCTCGGCAGCGGCGGGTAGGGTGGCTCCCTCAAGGTGCTGCTGGGCCAGGGGGCCAGGGCAACCTGAGGCCACACCCGCCACTCCTGAACAGGCCCAGGCCTCTGTCCTTGGGGCCTCCCTCCCTCCTGACAGCCCTGTGTCAGTGCAGGGAACCCTGGTGGGAGCCTGTGCCCTGCAGGGCCCTCAGCCGGGCTGGCCTCCCACACCCACGCTCCAGCCCTGATCTAGCCCACAGGGTGCCCGCACTCTGGCCTGAGCTGCAGCCTGTGGGGCGCAGTCAGGTTCATCCTGGAGAGAGACACCTCTCCGTGAGCTGCGTGGCTCTGGTGAGCCCCAGCCTTGGGAACCGTGCAGCCTAGGAAGAGATCTGGACCCCCACGTGTCCCTGCCTCCCGAGGAGATGCTGTTTGCTGTTTTCCCTCTAGTCTGCTGAGGCAGAGCGGGTCGTGCCCACGAGCCAGCCCAGGGCTACTGCCACCCTGCTCCGCGTGCTGCGTGCGCCCTGCCCCTCCTGCCCCTCCTGCCCCATCCGCCGAGGTCTGCCTGCCCCTTGTCTGTGCACACTGATCCTGAACTCTTTCCCTAGGGTCCTCCTGGGAGCGGAGGTCTGAAGGGCGAGCCTGGAGACATGGGGCCGCAGGTACGTGGGAGCCCGTCCCTGTTCCTGGGGGGCACCCCTTGCTGCAGCACCCTGTTGCCACAGCCAGTGGACTTGCTGTGACTTGATGCAGCGTGAGCAGAGGCAGCTCCAACTTCTGTGGTGCAAGCTGGCTTGTCCCCAGCCTTCCTCGCTGGGTGTGACACCAGTGCCCTGTCACTGAGGTGCCCTAGTGGCGGCGGGACAGCAAGTCTCAGGCTGGGGGATGAGCACAGGGAAGGCTCTGCTTCTCCCCCTGGGGATGGGGGGCTTGCTGCTGACCCTTTGTTCTCTGATTCCTGGCAGGGTCCCCGAGGTGTGCAGGGTCCCCCCGGCCCGGCAGGGAAGCCTGGAAGGCGGGTGAGTACTTGCTGCAGGTAGTGGGTGGCTTGGGGCCTGCAGCTTTGTCTCTGAGGGAGCCCGAGTCTGCAGCGGGCTGTCCCCTTGGTGCCTCAGGGTGCAGGCCCGGCTCTGCTGCTGGGCTGGTTGTGGCCGTCAGTTTGAAGGGCCGTGCATCTCCAAGCTGCACCTGCGAGTGCTCAGGAGGGAGCACCGTGTCTGGGACGGAGGCAGCTCCCTGGCCCCGCAGCCCAGCCTCTGCCCCGAGCACATCCATCAGCTTAATAAGTGTTTAATAAAGCCGTTTCCCAGGCCCCTGGCAGCTGGGCTGGAGAGATCCACACTGCCGTGGGCCTTGGGTCTTCGGGCAGTCCTATTGCTCCATAAGTGGCCTAGCTTTGCGGGGTGTCCAGGCGCTGCTCAGGCCTTCCTGCAGGTCAGGTTTTGCTCTCCTCCTGGGATTTTCTGTTGGGAGCATTGTCTCCCTGATGGAGTGAGGTGGTCCTCAGGACCGTGGCTACTGAAAGAGAGCCCGCGGGAAAGGCAGGGAAATCCTGACCAGCCTCGCCAGGCTCCCACGGACGGTCCTTCTCCAGTGCTGCGGGTGAGCGAGATGCAGCCTTTGGCACGGCTGGGGCATGGTGGGGAAGAGTGGCCATGGGACTAGATGCCAGCTTAGCCTGCCGAGGGCCATGGGTGTGCCCGTGTGACTTCAGGAAGCAGGTGAGCCTCCAGTGCCTGGAGAAGAGGAGAGGGTGGCGGCAAAGGGGCTCTGGGCCGGTGGCCTCTTCCGAGTGGCCTGAGGGGCCTCTGGAGTTCTCTGCCAGCACAGCGTCTGCAGAGCACGTCCTTGTGGCATGCAGAAGCTTCTGGATGCTTTGCAGGGCAGTGTCATGCTGGAAATCCTGAGAAATATTATGATGAGTTTCCCTCGATTTGTAAACATGTTTGGAAATTTCGGGGGAGGCTCTGGTGGGCCAGGCGTCTGCCAGGCAGGGCGGCAGCACCCACCCAGGCCTTTGTAGACAGGTTTCACCCTTGGGCGGCTCCTGGCTTCCTGCCTCCCCTCCAGGCCAGGGGCAGCCCCCTCCTCGCGGTCTGCCTGGGTCTCCCGCCTCCTTTTTCCCTCTGGCGCTGCCTTTGCCGGTGGTCACACGTGGAGGCCCAAAGCCGCCACTGTGCAGGTGATTTTTGATTGGCGGCGGCTGCCAGGCCGTGGCCCTGTTTGATCACGGGCACGTGGGAAATGGAGAAAAGGGCCACTGCTGGGCAGGGCACCTCTGTGCTGAGCCAGTGGTGTTCCCGTTGGCGAGCGGAGGCTTGGCGGAATTTGATAAGGCTGGCTCCCTCTGTCTGCTTGTGGGTCTCTCCCCGCGGAGATTGTGGGACCTTAGTAGTGGATCCTCGAGGTCCAGGCCCTGCTCTTCAGCCCCATGGCCAATCAGGTGGGCACTGTGGGCTTGTCCATGGCTGTTTTCGTGGCTGAAGTCATGGTTTTGGGAAAGGCCAACAGGGGCAGAGTGGCCCTGCCCTGGGTGGCTGCGTGGCCTGAGTGAGGCACGCCCCCTGGACCTAGGTTTCTTCTGTAGTCAGATGGACTGACCAGCGGCTCTTTCCCTGGCGCTCTGAGTGGGAGCCCCGTGCTGCTCCTTGGTGTCGGCAGCCCACGTGGTAAACGGACAGGGCCCAGACCCACCTAGCTTCTGCCCACAGGGTCTGGCACTTCGTGTCTCCCCCAAACCCAGAGAGGCAGGTGGCATCATGTCCCTTTGGCAGCCAGGATGGTGAGGCTCAGCCATCCTGGCACCCTGTTCTGAGCAGTTGGGGTACGGTGTGGCACAGCCCCTGGGGCTGTGGCCTGGACAGGAGCACCTGGGTGGTACGCTCGGCCTGTTTGCTGGAAACCCCAGCTGGGGGCTCAGTAAACCCCAGCTCCTGGACACTGACAGTTTGCTCCCTCTGTTCCAGGGTCGAGCTGGGAGCGATGGAGCCAGAGGCATGCCTGGACAGACGGGCCCCAAGGTAGGCCGCCACTCACAGCTCCGGTGCCCCACGTTGCTGACGAGCATGCTGGTTGTGTGATTATGGGGATGGCTCGTTTGGATCAGACCCTCTGGCTGTTGAAGTTGGGCTGGTGGCTGACTTTCAGGACAAGGGTGACGGCTGCAGCCAGTTTCCCAGGGACGGCTTGCTCCTTTCACGTGGGTGGTGAGCAGGGGAGGGTGGGATCCCAGCCATGAGGACCACTGTGAATGTGCAGGGGGCCAGGCCACCTGGGGCGGGGTCCTGGCAGAGGACATGCTGACTTCCTTCTCCTTCGGGGAGTACACAGTGGGGACAGTGGTATCTGTAAGGGAGATGGAGCCTGGGTCACCAAGAACTGCCAGGGGCCTACCACCTGTCACCATGAGCTGGCAGAGCTCTGAGCACTTCTGTGAGTCGAGTGAATGAGGCGGTGGCCTCGGTGGCCTGGCGTGTGGAGGAGAGGAGTCTTGCTGGGTCTCTCTCCATGGCAAATGGTCTTCTTTCAGCAATGAGGTTGTTGAAGGCCTGAGACATCCTGCGCTTGACCCCGGCCCCACCCTGGCTTGCAGTGCCCATGAGACAGGACTCTGCTCCTGGGCTCCAGGAGGCAGGAAGGTCTGGCCTGGGGCCTGTGGAGTCTGGGCAGCCCTGTAGCCCTGAGGCCGCAGCACTGGGAGCACGGCAGGTGCCTGTCCTCCTGGCCCCCCCTGCGGGAGGTGAGGGTGAACAGGCCTACGGGCATTGCCGCGCCTCTCCAAGTGCTGCGGGTCTGACTATAGTGGTCGTCGGCAGCTGTGGCTGGCCTCCCTTTGCAGACTCTGCTGAGTCAGAGGAAGAGGGGGGTTTATAGACCCCAAGCAGTGGGCTACAATCAGGGGGCTTCCCAGGGGCCACACAGTCTCCCTGCGTGGATGTGGGTGGCCATGGCTGTGCCCAGCTGTGTGCGGTGGCATCTGATGCAACTCTCTTATCCTTGCAGGGTGACCGTGGCTTTGATGGCCTGGCAGGGCTACCGGGAGAGAAGGGCCACAGGGTGAGTGTTTTGTGTGGAAGGGGGAGGGTCTGTCCCAGAGCCACTTCCCAGAGCCCCTTCCGCACACTGTGGCTCTCTTAGGGGGTTGGGTGGTCAGCCAGTGGAGCTGAACCCCAAGACTTTGACTCTGTCGATGGAGAGTCAACTAAAGAAGTTGGATTTGTCATGTGCAGCTTGTAGGAAGTGAGCCCAGCGCCGCTCACCCAGCGGCATCGGAGGAGCTGGGAGACGCGTCTCCCTCTAGAATCCACGCTCGGTTTAGCAGTCTTTTTTTTTACCCCTCGTTCCCTGAGCTGCTGAGCAAGGACACCTGCCCTGTTAAACGGGGTAGTCATGGGAGGGGACAGTCACAGTGGCCCTCCCTATTAAGGAGGGTTGGGGTCAGGGCCACCCTGGCTGCCTGCCCTGGTCCTCTCACCTGCTGGGGGAGGACCCAGCATGGCGGCTCCTTTGGGGCTCGTCAGAGGTTTCTCCCTGACCTCATTTCTTTGAAACTGATTTCTTTGGTGCCTCTTTTCAATTTTGGCACATTTGGGACACACAGACTCACGTGTATGTGTGCACCCACACGCCGGCTCAGGGGCACACACCCGGGGTCTCACCAGGGAGATGAGCCGTGGCGTCCGTGGAGCAGTGGGAGGGGCTGCAGGACCCCGCTGTGCTCTCCAGCAGCCTCATGAACCCTGGGACACATGGCTGACACCGGTCCCTGCCTCAGTGCCAGTCCTGATGACTGACGAGCACAGACGGGCAGCACCTGTGTGTGGCCTGCTGCCTCAGGGTGCACGGGGGGAGCAGCCTGCCCCTCATGGCCCCGGGCGGTGGCTCTTCCCTTGGGGACAGTGCGGGGCTGCAGATGTGCCCCTGCCTCGTGCAGACCTTCAGGCCCAGGTGGCTCACATGCCACCCAGTGTTCAGCGGTGCCCTTGTGTCTGTGGGCCCCCCGACTGCTGGATGCTTGGCCTGGCAGCCCTGCTACCAGCAGGCCATCCAGGTGGGACTCAGGTGGCATCTCCGTAGCCAGACATCTCCCCAGCACTCAGCACAGCCACCCTCCCACCCTGGATGGCCCTCAAGGGCCGGGGATTTCCAGGACCAGAATTAGAGAACCAGGAAGCCAGGGCTTGACACAAATTGAGGGTGACCTGCTCAGAAGCGACTAACATTGACCCTGGTTGACTTCCTAGGGTGACCCTGGCCCTTCTGGCCCACCAGGACCTCCAGGAGACGATGGAGAAAGGGTAGGTAGCCTGTCACCTCTGCAGCTGCTGGTGCTGCCCTGCTCCCCAGAGAGCTTGCAGGATAGCCGCGACACGATGCTAGCCGCCTCGGACTGCCCTCTGCCAGGGCCGCCTGTGTGGGGAGGCGACCTGGAGGAGGGAGGGGAGGAGCCTGCCTCCGAGTGCGGCTGGCTGTGGGGGGGCCCTGGAGCTTCTGATGAGAGCAGATCACAAACATTGACTTCAGCTCGTCGTTCCTGCTAACGGGGAGAGGCTGGCAGGGGCTCTGACTGTCACGGTCTCAGAAAGAGCACCTCTAACTGCAGGAGGCAGGTGCCCCAGATCGCATGGGAGGGAAGAAGCCCGAGGCTTAATGAGCTCTGCTTCTCGCTGATCTCATCTGACGAGGTGTCAGAGGGAGGCGCGCAGGAAGCCAGCGCTCCTGGGGGCGGGTTGGCACCGCAGGGGGTGGGAAATAATCATCCCCGGCCCTGGGGGTGGGGAGGATGCTCTTCCCCACATTTGGGAGCACGGGCTGGAGTCAGGTTCTCAGCTGGGGCCTGTGCACCCAGAGGTCTCTTTCTGTCAGGTGCATCCCCACGGGGACTGGAGGCAGCTACCTCTAGACCAAAGGACAGCCACGTGTGACAGGGTGTGCGGGACTGTGGGCTTGCGAACACTCCCTTCCACGCGCCCACCACCCGACAGCCTCTCTGGGTGTGGGGTGTCTGAGGGAGGTGTAAGGACCCCTGGGGAAATGAGCTGCAGGTGGGGCCCTGGCGGAACCAGCTCTAGTGGCATTTCTGTTTCACCAACTTTCAGACTGACCTTGTCAGGGCGCCTTCTCTGTCTGGGCCTCAGCACAGTCTGCTGTAAGATGAGGAAGGAGAGGAGGACCCTTCCAGAGGCCTGGACTCTTGTGCACTTGTGTGCGTGCTCATGGCTGAGTGTGTGCAGCATGTCTTTGCACAGGGTGTGTGTGCACGTGTGCACATACTTGCACACGCTTGGGTGTGTGTAGGAGTGTGCATGACTGTGAGTGTGTGCAGGCGGGCTGTGTGTGCATGCCCACTCGCACGTGTGGGGAAGGCAGGAGAGTGGTGGCCAGTGGGGGAGCAGCGTGCTGGCCTGCAGCTTAGCCGGGAGCCAGGGGAGCCAGGGGAGCCAGGGGAGCGCTCCTGCCTGAAGCCAAGGGGAAAGGCCCTTCTTGGTCTGCCCCTGGGGGGCTGGCCGGGGCTCTTGTGAAGAGAGGCAGAGATTCTCCCTGATGTCCCTCTTTCCCAGTTTTTGTCATTCACGGTGGTCAAGACCTTTGAGTTCAGCGAGTTTCCTGCCCAGCTGCCCCTCACTGCGGCCGTGGCTTGTAAGCTCCTGAGTGAGGCTCTGAGGAGCCTCTGTGTCCCCATGTGCCCCTGCCGCTCCCTGGGGCCAGGGCATTCTGGGCCTTCCCTGTTGCTGTAGGACCACTAGATCTGGCCTGTGCGGGAGCTGCCCGAGCCAGGGAACCTGCTCCACACCCGGAGGGGAAGTCCTCTGCTGCCCCAGCCTCACAGCTCGCCCCTAAAACCCCACCTTCTTCTCCTCCACAGGGTGACGATGGAGAAGTCGGGCCCAGGGGGCTGCCCGGGGAGCCTGTAAGTCTGCCGACGGGTGGGATTCTGGGCCTCCTCAGGGTGGAGATGGGCTGCACGTAGAGGTTGCCTCTGGAGCAGTGGCCGGATCTACGTGGAGTTCAGATTAGCGCAGCTCAGCCTTGAGGGCATTTCCCTGGGAAGGGAAGGAGTGGCCACCTCGTGGGGCTGGAGACTCTAGGGAGAGCACACCAGCCCTCCCTGCAGGAGGAAGTCCGGGCCCTGGAGGGTTGTGGTGGCACCTGGGGCAGCAATATGGTGGGAACATGAGAATAACAACAGTGGTACCCACAGGTGCCACTCTGGGAACAAAGGGCATCCAGGGCCTTCATGCCAAGCCTCCAGAGGCCATCATGGTGGGTGACAGGAACATCATGGTAGATGCCTAGGGACATCATAGTGGGTGTCCAGGGGCATGATGGTGGGTGTCCAGGGACATCATGGTGGGTATTCAGGGCATGATGGTGGGCATCTAGGGGGCACCATGGTGGGCATCCAGGGCATCATGGTGAGTGTCCAGGGACATCATGGCTGGCATCCAGGGGCATCATGGTGGGCATCCAGGGCATCATGGTGGGCATCCAGGGGCATTATGGTGGGCATCCAGGGGCATCATGGTGAGTGTCCAGGGACATCATGGCTGGCATCCAGGGGCATCATGGTGGGCATCTAGGGCATCATGGTGGGTATGCAGGGGCATCATAGTGGGTGTCCAGGAACATGACAGTGGGTATCCAGGGACATCATGGGTCAGCACACCTGTCCATGTGGGTACCTGGGGGCAGTCACAGGGCCTAAATCAGCTTGAGTGCCGGTTCTGACCAGGGCACTTTCCCAGTGGAGCCTCTGGCAGTGTGTCCTGTTGACCCCAGGCAGGGAGGTCTCTTCCCTCAGCTGGCGCATATTCAGGCCCAGAGCAGATTTCCTCCATGATAGAAGGACGTTAATTACTCTCCCTGACGGTGCTCTGAAGCCTCTCTCTTCTCGTTACCCAAGTCAGGCGGCTGTTTGCATCTGGCGATGTTAATTGATGAGAAATGCTGCAAACGCCGCCGCGTGGAGGAGAGCTGGGGTCGGCATGTGCAGATTCATGGGACTAGATTATCCCCTGGATGTCTGATTAGCCGCTAAGGAGAATCCATCAGCACCACTCTCCTTAGCACGTGTCTAAGCGGTGCCTCTGGGTTGTTAGCCTCTGGAAAACGTTTATATGACTGGGTATTAAAATGACGAAGGCAGCACTCGAGAGGCGATAGGGGGGAGGATTTCTCTTCTACTGAATCTGGAAAAGTTCTGACAGAATCAGGGGTACTTGAACTCCGTGTGCTCTGGTTAAAGGCTCATGAGCTCCCTGTGCCAGGGTGGGTGGAGCCACCCCATGGCAGGCAGGGACTGGGCGCTCACTAAAGTCTTGTGAGCCTTCCTGGGTGGCAGGTGCCTTGGGGCTGTGCCCTTGAGCTCATGGGGCCATGTGGCTAGAATGGCCACTGGGACAAGATCCTGGGGTTCCCATCAGAGCCCTAGTTTCTCCTGACCCTGCTCCCTGCACCTTGGGACTCTGCAAGACCAGAAAGAACAGCTCACGTCATTGCAGAGGGACTCAAGACCAAGCCGATAACCAGAACTGGACAAGTGCCCCGTGCAGAGGGGTATAGCTGTGGGGCTCTATGGTCCTGCTGTCCCCGGCAGGTGTCAAAGGCAATGCCCGGAGTCCCCCTCAGTTCTGGCACCTGCCTCTGATTCCCAGCATCAGGGTGGAGAGGAGGGGGCAAGGAGAGGTAGCAGGGTGAGAGGGCATCTGGACCAGGCTCCCGAGACCTGAGTCACCCGCCAAGCCCTGGAAGGAGCCAGGCTGTGGAGCACAGGATTCGTGGGGCCTGGGGACAGGGCCAGGGCTTCTGCCGAATTTGACTCTTCCTTGCTCTTTCTTCTTGCAGGGGCCACGTGGTCTGCTTGGGCCAAAGGGGCCCCCAGGCCCTCCAGGACCTCCTGTAAGTTCTCTCACCTAATGTCAAGTGTCCCTATCACGGCCTTGGAGACCCAGCTAGTGGCCCCCTTGGGCACTGGGACAGCAAATGTATGCTGACCATTCTGCACACCTGCCTGCTGCTGGTGTGAGGGGTGTGGGTCACTGATGGTCTCGCAGAGGGAGGAGCCCAGGGTTGCAGCAGGCCATGCGCGCTGGCTCTGCCTGTCCCCATGGTGTCTCTGCCCACTCTCTGGCACACAGTACCTGCTGCTTCATCACAGGCAGAGCTCAGGGTGCCATGTGGCCTTCCAGCAGCTCCCGTGCATGTTCTGGAAGGAGCGGAGGCCCTGGTTCCCATGGGGCTCTTTCCTGGAGGCTGGACCTGCCCCATCCTTCTCAGCCGCCTGAGCCCCTTCTAGAACACCCTTGGCCATAGGATGCTGCGGCCAGCAGCTCAGCTCGGCTTTCTGGGTCTGACCAGTGGACTTTCTGCAGAAGGATCTAGGATGCGGAGCCACCCTGGATGGTTTTCTTTCTGAGCATTGTTGATTTATCTGGATCTTTCCTTTTAAACCTCCTGTAGGGTGTAACGGGTATGGATGGTCAACCAGGCCCTAAAGGAAACGTGGTGAGTCTGGGGCTCCCAAGGCTGGGCATCGTGGTGACAGCCCTGGGCACACTGGGCCCAGCTCGGGAGCTGTCACTGTCCACAGCAGCTGGCCATGGGGGCAGGGGTCAGACTCAGCGCCGGGTGCTAAAAGCTGAGTTGGTATTTGCCCCTCCTACGCTGCTGGAGTCGGGAGGTTCAGAGGGAGGCCACCTTCCTGTTCTGGAGGCACTGGTGACAATGCCATTAGGAGATGAGTCCTGGGCATCGGGTCTTTGCCAAGGGCACTGGGAGGCATCGGCAAGGCAGGAGGACTGGGGAGCCGTGTCCCGGTTCCCTCTGCGCTCTCCTGCCTGGGAGGTGTCGGGGCACGTCTGCAGGAGCACGTTGGGCTCCAGCCTCTGGGTCGAGGTGCTGCCCTGGCCCTGCTCTCTGTGGGACCCCCACCTCTTCCTGCTGGGCTGTCCCCACCCATTGGTCCCTGGTACTGCAGTTGGGGGGGTAAGAGCTATGGAGAGGATAGGGGGGGCCAGGATGGGGCGACCCCACCTGAGGGCCGGGGGCGGTTCCCCGAGCCTCTCTCAGGGCTTTGCTTTTGCTTCCTATAGGGCCCCCAGGGAGAGCCTGGCCCCCCCGGACAGCAGGGTAATCCCGGTGCCCAGGTAAGTGGCTCTGGGGCATCAGGAGTGGGAGCTGTGGGTCTCCAGCCAGCGCTAGGGGAGTGGTGGGGTGGGCTCTGCCCCCCAAGTGACTGTCCCAACTTTGTGCAGATGGGACTAGAACCTGGGTTGGTGCCTGTCAGCGGGACAAGGGGAGGAATGTCCAAGGGGCTCCACGTGGCCCTTCTCCTCACCTCTGCCCGGCTTTTCCCTGCAGGGTCTTCCAGGTCCCCAGGGTGCCATCGGCCCTCCAGGAGAGAAGGTAGGTGGGCTGGAGCTGGGACTGAGGGACTTCTTGGTGCCGGCCTGGGAGGCCAGCTGACCTCAGCAGCTCATGTGTGCGCCCTGGGGAAGCCCAGCCCCTGGGAAGCGGCAAGCCAGCGTGGGGAAGACCTTGGATCTTTGTCCCGTGCGGATCCATGAATTCACTCCGTTCATCCCGTGCCCTCCAGGCCGTTTGGGGTGCCACGTTGCAAAGTGCAGGCTACGCAGCTAAATTCGAACTGTGATGATCTAAAACTCAGAGCTCACCGGGCATCTTGTTTATTGTTGTTATTACTTAGTTTTGTTTTGCTAAATTTGGCAACCCTAACCCTCCAGCGCCCGAGTCCTGGACGTTGTGTGGGAGTAGGCCTTGGGTCCTCTTCAGTTGGAGGCTGGTCCCAGTCTGGCACTTCGTGTATCAAGAGCACCTTGACCAGCACCAGCCCAGACCCGCGGGGCTTGGGGACCTGGTTCTGGGTGCACCAGAGTCCCTGGAGGGCTGACTCCAGCCCAGACGGCCGCTGGGCCTGGGCCACTGTGTGGGGCATGGAATGCCTATCAGTGATGCTGTGTGACTGTTACCAGGCCCTGGGGGGCGGGAAGAGGCACAAGCAGACCCCTGGTGAGGAGGTTGTCTGAGGCTCCCAGGAGAGCTGTCGTGTGGGCGGGGACCGTCAGGGAGAGGGTGCAGCGCTCAGTGGGGCTTGGGGCTTGTTCCCATAGTGGAACCAAAGCTCTGGCCACAGCGGGGGGTGGTAGGGCAGAGGGCCTCTGAGCAGCTTCTCAGCAGACGTTCTCCAGGTAGAGAAACAACCTGGGGCTCAGCGAGGGCCGGGCAAGCCTGGGGGTGACATAAACCCCAGGGCACAATCCCATGGACTCTGTTTCTCCTAGGGTCCCCTCGGTAAACCAGGCCTCCCGGGAATGCCTGGCGCTGACGGACCCCCGGTGAGTAGCCTTCCCACACTGCCTCCACCCCGGGGCTGGGCTCTGGGAACCCGGCTCTGGGGACAGCACTGGATCTCCTCCTCTGCCCCTGTGTTGATGGAGGCCCACTTGGTCTTGAGCCTGCTTCTCAGAACTGCGGGGTCCTGGACACGCTCCTCAGGCCTGCTCCCGTGGGGGTGGGGGTGGCTGCACAGGTGGCCCGTGGCTGTTCTTTGGGTGTGGCATTCCTTCACTAGGGTTGGACTGTGGGGCGGGCTGGGCTGGACAGCTGGGCCGGCTGTGCCCTTCACGTCCATGCCCCAGGTGGGACGGGTGGTGCACCATGAGTGAGCCCAGTGTGCAGCCCAGTCAGACACGGAGGACAGACAGCGGTCAGCAGCAAGTCCCACACGTGGCCAAGTTGTGTGGAAGGAGAGGTGGGGGAGGAGGAGCCACTGAGTCCCTGGGGTCAGGTGCGCCCTGCGAGTCCCCTGTCCCCGGCACTCCTCCTGTGAGATGGGGCTGGTTTGGGTTTGGGTTTTGGTTTTTGTTGTTGGTGGTGGTGGTGGTTTTTGTTTACCAGGGATTAAACCCAGGGGCACTTAACCACTGAGCCACCATCCCCAGACCTTTTGATGTTTTATTTAGAGCCAGGGTCTTGCTGAATTGCTCAGGGGCTTACTAAGTTGCTGAGGCTGGCTTTGAACTCACCATCCTCCTGCCTCAGCCTCCAGAGCTGCAGGATTGCGGGCATGGCCACTGTGCCCAGCCAGTGTGGGGGGTTTAAGAGTTTTCAGCTACTGCTGAAAGAGAGCCTGTTTCAGAAAACGAGATTAGCTGATTAATTATTTAAGACAGTGTATTTTATTGTTTCAATAACACCATTAAAAACTAAATAAGAAAGTTAAATATGTCAGCCATTAATTGGTGGCTGTTTGCCGTGCACCTGTCTCTTTGCTCTCCAGGGCTGAGGATCAGTTGGTCCAGTGAATCTAAAAATCACAACTTGCCCCTTTTGATCTGAGCAAATGAATTGCAGTCGCTCCACCTCCACGTGGACTTCTTTGGGGACGTGCAGGGGCTTAGCTGCGTGGCAGTTGGGATACTAAAGGTTCATCTTTTCCGGGGTGTCATTTGTGATCCTTTACGTGTCTAATTGCATTTTCTAAAGATAAAAACAACATCTGTTAGAGACAGTCAGGAAGCCAGCACGGTGGGGACGTGGAGCCCCGTCTCCTCTCGGGTCACACCGGGGTCTGGGCTGGTAGCTTTGGTCCTGTTCACCCTCTGCGGCAGGCCAGGTGTGCCCTAGGCCCCTGCCCTGGGTGTGAATGGCCAGCCCCGCGCGCTGCGGGGAGGGGTGCCCGCCCTGCCCAGGTGCGCCTGTTTGGGCCTCAGCCTGGTCCCACATGGAGACCTGCCCTCCTTCCACACTCCCTGGGGAGCGGGGCCTCTGGACACCCTCCCGGAGCCTGCAGGCCGCCCACACTGCCTGAGCTCTCCACGCCAGTGCTGATGCTTTAAAATACACACAGGTGGACACTGGGATGTGGGGTGCTCACACGCAGGGCCAGGGGTGGGCAGGAAGGCCCTGGGTGGCCCCAGGAGCAGGCCCTCCCTCCCGCGTGCAGGGACAGGGCCAAGGGAGGATCCGCTCCTGCAGCAGCGCCCGCCGCCCCGCCAGGGCCGGTGCTCTTGGCTCGTGCCCTGGGGGGTTTTGGCTTGAGACAGGGAGATTGATGTCAAGTGGGTGATGAAGCGAGAGGCATTTGGAGGCCCACCCAGCACCCAGGTGCTAGTGTTTAGGTTGTTCTCACGCCACTGGGGAGTGGCGGGAGCCCAGGGCTCCCTGGGACAGTGTGGAGTCAGCAGAAAGCCCGCGAGGAGAGGAAGCGCCCACAGCCTGGTTACACGTCAACCCGCCTGGCTGGCCCGCCGGCAGGCGTGTGTGCAGAGAAAACGGGCCAGAGCGCCTCACCACGCAGTTAGCCACGGTGGCCGTGGCTGCCGAGGTCGCGAGGCGCTCCACTTCCTTCCCGCCTGCCTGATTGTTGACCATGAACACAGATGACTTTCTTAATCAAAAAATATCAAATGCAAATAAGTCAGGCTTATTATTTTCCCCTATGGAGTAGCGCTCACGGTAGGGTGCAGGGGGGGCGCAACCTTGCAGGCAGAGCAGGCCCGGCACCCGCACTCGCTCTGCCTCCCGCCAGCCGTTGCGCTAACGTGGTGAACAGTGAGTTTTCTGTCCGCGAGCTGAGCTCCCCTCCTGAGGTGCAGGCAGGGTCCATGACCACTGAGGAGGTGACCCAGGGCGGCCAGGGCAGGACCCTGTCCCTGGCTCTGTTGGGTCCAGCCTGCCACCTGACCCGGGGCACCATGAGCCTGAATAACGTTCCTGGAAGGCAGGTGGCCCAGCGTGTCCCCTGGGGGCCAGAGCAGCAGGCAGGTCCACTGCCCCTGTGTGTCCTCCAAGGCTGCCCAGCCTCCCGGTCACAGCCCCCAGGGAACTCTCCACTGCGACTCTTTGCTGTGGGTGTAGGCTGTTTGCAAACGCATCCGCTCTGCTCCTGCCGCTAATACCAAAAGGACACACGCAGTTCCCCCTGGGAGAGGAGCCCTGGGTCTCCACAGCACCGTGGCATCTGGAGGAAGAGCCCCAGATCTGTAAAGCATTCGAGCTGAAGGCATGGCCAGCCTCTCCTTGTACATGTGAGGAGGCACAGACCCAGAGAGGGAGAGTGACTGGCTCCAGGTCACACAGCAAGTTGTGGGTACCTGGGAGTAGAATCAGACCCACCTGCCAGCCAGCCCCACCCCCACATGGCCTCCCTTTGCTGTGTCTCCACGTGGTGGGTACTGATCTGTCTTTAATGGCCTTTCATCTCACTAGTCCTGAACTCAGGGTGTCACGCCTGGGGTCCACCTGGACTGGAAAGTCAGAGGCAGTCACACTCCTGAGAACAGAACTGGTCCAGGTCCAGGTGGACAGGTGGACAGGGGACCTGAGTGCTTCCCCAGAGCAGGTCCTCACCTTTGCGAGACCCTGAGAGCCCCTGGGGTGTGGCTTGAGGCACCTTCGTGCAGACCTGGACCTCTGGGACCCTCAGTGAGATGACCACCCAGCCCCCCTGCTTCCCTTCGGGTCCCTCAGTTTTGCAGACAGTGTGGGCCTGGCTGGTCCTGGAGTCTGGTCTCAGCTCGTTTGGCTGGTGACCTTAGCGATGTCCTCATTGTTCCTGTGCCCAGAGGTGGGCTGGGCTCTGAGTCCGGAGCCCCCTGAGCATGGTTGCTCTCCACCAGGACGGGACACATAGGCCCTGCAGCCTCGCTCACTGTCCCCACTGCAGATGAAGCCAGAGACCGGGAGGAGGAGTGGCCAGCTGTGCTGGGCCACCCCGGACTGCCCTTTTCCTGGGGAGGGAGGAGCTGGGGACTGCGGCCCTCACTGCTCTCAGGAGTGCTGCGGAGGATGGGAAGCCTGAGGGAGGCTGCTTCTGGAGGTGGCACTAAGAAGGCTTTCTCTTCTGTGACAGGGCCACCCTGGCAAAGAAGGCCCTCCAGGAGAGAAAGGAGGCCAGGTGGGTACTCGCCGCAGCCCGCCGCCCAGCCACCGATGGCTGCACAGTCCTGGGGCTGGAGGCAGGAGGTGCCCCAAGAGACCTGCCCTGTGAGCTCTGGACACTCATCAGCAAGCCCTCCGGCTGCTGAGGGCACCCCTTCCTGGAAAGCTGGTCCTGTCCCCCCCGCAGGAAGCCTGCTGCTTTACTGCGGCCACTCGGCTGGGGTGTTCCTTTGGTGGCAGCTCCGTCCTTCCAGGCACCCACCTTACCTCAGCTGGTCTTGCTCCTGGGCCCTCCCTCACTCCCAGACGCTGGGGGGACACTGGGCCATCCCCTCTCATCACGTGACCCTGCTGCCTCTGCCATTTGGCAGGTGCCCCGGTGTCCCCCACGGGCCTCTGTGTGGGGTCTGATGCTGGTGGAAGCCAGACCCCATCTCCCACTCAGGGACCTGGGAGTTGGCTGCAGTTACCTAGGTGCCTCACCTAAGTTGAGCTGATGGCCTTTCTGTTTGGTTTTAGGGTCCACCTGGCCCCCAGGGTCCCATCGGTTATCCAGGTCCTCGAGGAGTCAAGGTGAGAGGAATCCATGCAGCCCTGTCTTCCTGGAGGGCAGGGCGGGGGGTGACGGCCTGGCCGACTCTGGGGAGCTCCTCTGCGGCTAAACCTCCCTTCAGCCTGGCCCCGGGGCAGCCTGGTGTCCATCAGGTCGGGGACGATGTGGCTCGCCAGCCCCAGGAAGGGTGGATTCAGGGCAGGGCACCATGTCCAGTCGGCCTGACGAGCGCTGCCATCTGTGGGAGAGGAGAGTGTCCGCTGGCCCTGCAGGTCCTTGACTGTGTCCTGCCCCAAGCCCAGCGGCTCTCAGCTGGGGCAGAGCACCAGCCCCTCACGCAGGGCAGCTCGGAAGCATTTCTTGGAGCCCTTTGCACGTTTGAAGGGTGAGAATGGAAGTCTGTCCCCTCCAATAGCAGCAGGCAGGACAGAGCTCTCGACGGTCAGACGGGCAGGTGACCTCTTGCTCACCTGTGTTTCTGCCAGGAAGATGCCTGCCACCTTGTCAGCCAGGGCACAGGATCCTGAGCAGCGTCCCAGCGTGGTCCTGCTGCCCTGCGCCGGCTGGGTCTGCCTGGAGCCGTGTGGTTTAGTCCCGGGTGCCGGGGCTCTCTGGGCAGGCTGCGCAGTCACAATTCCAGGATGTGTGCAGGCTGGGTCTCCCAGAGCCATGACGTCACAGTGTCCCAAAGCTTCAGGCCTCCCATCCACAAAGACCGTGGTGATTCTGTCCTTCAGAGCGATTTTACCTTGATGTGAAGGGGAGACACACGTGCACACACACAGAAACACGCACTGTGAAATGACTGTCGCTCAAGGGCTCAGTTGAAGGCGCAGCTGATCCCCCGCCGGGCTCCTGGTCTGCGTGGTTTGCAGAGCTTGGTCCTTGCCCCGCCTCCCTGGAGACTCCGGGACCTGGTTTGTGTTGACTTGCTCCAAATCCCACTGAACTTGACGCCCAGGCTGGACTCACGCAGACTTGCTGATTCCTAGTCAAGCGTCCCTCCTTCGTGCCTGAGAGCCAAGTCATCACCCCTTACAGGGCTGAGTGCAGAAGGCTGCTCTGGGAGCCGGAAGGTGTTGGCTTTAAGATGTTCACGGAGAGCGCTCTTATCTGTCTGTCTGATTACAACGCACCATGACACGAGCTGGCCAGTTAGACTCGGAGCAGGCAGGGAGGAGAGCTACGGTCCAAAGCGGGCTTCTCTGGGGAACCATCTCGTCAGCAGCGCTGACCACCCAGTGAGCCTCGGGCTGAGAGGGAGGTGGGCTGCAGAGGGGGGCATGGCCGAGCCGTCACCACTGGGGCGGAGAGTCCTGGGTGGGAGGCCTGGTGTCCATCACAGCACGCGGCCTCTTCCCTGGCCCCTCAGGCTTCAATGGCAAAAGTTCCATCACCTGGGGAGGGGTCGAGGGGCCGCAGAAGCCCACCTTACTACACTTCGGGAGGTCGGGAAGTTAGGAGGTGATGGTCTGCTGTCTGGTGGGCTCTATGCTCGTAAGAAGGCGCTTTCTCTCTCTACCCCAGGGCTCCTGAGGCCCAGTCGGGAGGACTCTTCCCATTCACCAGGTTCCCCAGGCCCTACCACCTTCTTTTTGGTGCTGGGCTGGAACAACCCAGGGCCTGAGCATGCCAAGCATGTGTGTGGCCCTGGGCGGTGCCCAGCCCCGGCCACCATGCCCCCATCACCCTGGTTATTAGGTGTCCCTGCGTGAATTCTGGGGTCACCAGCATTGGCCACAGCAGGCTCCAAGGCGTCCATTTCTCTTCACTGACCTTTAATCTTGGAGCTTCTCTCCATTCTGCCCTTGGGGGGCTCAGAGTTTGATCCACGGCAAAATCCAATCACCCTCACTCAGGCCCCAGCTGCTGGGTGGATTCCCAGAAGACCCTGGTGTGAAGGCACATCCAGGTGCTGGGCAGGGCTCTCTGGGCTGCCTCCACCCCTGTGGCCGAGGGGCTTCTTCCCCACCGCTGTTTCCTGGCTGCTGAAGCCCCTCCCAGGTGCTGGCCCACTGCGACCTCATGGATGCGCCAGGCAGGCTGATCCCAACCAGGGCCGACTGTTGGTGATGGGGAGAGGGCACCAGCTGGGCAGCTGCTGACCACCCACGTCACATGACGGCCCAGCCCTGAGCACAAGCAGGGCCACGGCCTAGACCCATCTCTGTCCCTCTGGTCCCACTGGACCTCACGGTGCAGAGCTCCAGCCAGGAGGGACCTCGCCCCTCTGGTCTCAACCCTCGTTTTCAGAAAGGTGTGACCAGAAGCACTGTCCCCAGCCTCCCGCGGGAGGGAGGAGGCTGGGGACAGAGCCTGTGGCCAGGAGCTTAGGCAGAAGGAGGGGCCGGCATGCAAACGGCGTGTGCCTGGACCAGTGCAGAGACAGGAAGGCGCGTCACCGTCACTCAGCACTCAGCTCAGGAATGGTGAGGCCTGGATGCTGTGCCGCCGGCCAGCCCGTCTACACTCGCAGCCATACCTGGGGTTTTGTGACCCTCAGAGGAAGCCAGTGGGCTCTGCAGTGTCTCCTGTGCCGCAGTACTGAGGGGTCACATTGTCCCAGGAAGGGCCCTCCTCCCAGCTGTGGTCCTGCTCCACCGGCTGCCGGGAGCTGGAGACAGCAGGCACTCCAGGCCCAGCCCGGAGGCCCTGCTCTTCCCTTTCTTTTGGGGGCTTCTGGCCAGAACCGCTGGGGAGAAGGTGTCCTGCCAGAAACCCCGAGCAGTGCTTGGAGACCACTGGCTGGGGTGGGGTCTGACTGTGGCTCTCACGGCCTCCCTGGTGCTGGGGCCCTCAGGGTGGCGAGGGCGTGTGCAGCAGGCTGCCAGGGTTAGGGCTTGGGTCAGGGCACGGCGTGCCTCTGCCTCTGCTGGGCTTCCTCTCCCTGTTGGGTTCACCTCCTGTTGAGCCACGAGGCTCAGGTGTGAGCAGGCACCTCTGGAGTCAGGCCTGTGCCGTCGCTGCTGCCCCCAAGGACTGGGGCTGGGCACTGCACGCTGGCCTGCCATGTGTCTGGGGTCAGGGTGAGTGAACCGGAAGGAGAGCTGGTCTGGGCATTGCCCAGTCCTCCAGTGTGCCTCCCCCTCCCGTGCCTTCTGCTCTGTGCCCGAGGCCAGCGTCCAGAGCTGGGCAGGCCACAGCCTGGCCCTGTGTCTAGGACTCAAGGCCACTGGCCATCAGGGTCTCAGGTGAGTGGGTGTCCCTTACCTCCCAGCCAGGGCGGTGGAGCAGAGTCACACCTACTGTCCCTCTGGGTGGAGGTGAGGCACAGGCCCAAGGCAGGTCCCTGGCCCTGAGGTGTAGTTTCCACCCCTCCCTCTCCAGCCCTTCCCAGGCCTCAGGGAAGAGCTGAGAAGCAAGTCTATAGAACGTTCTGGCCACCAGAGGGCGACCAGCAGCCCCTGGGTCCTCAGAGGATGTGGCTAAAGTCACCCGAGGTGGAGAGGCAGTGTCCATGAGGTCGCCGCCCCTTAGTCCATTTTCCAGATTTCCCCTCCACCAGTCCGGGTGCTGGGTCCAGTGGAATGTCACTGGGGGCAGGTCCCTGCTCCTGAGTGGGGCGTAGCAGAGGGGAGACGTGTGTCCTGGCCGCTCGCGGGCACGTGACTATCACACCACCAATGGACGTGGTAACCCTGCACCTTCACCACGATGCAGAGTCAGGATAACTGGTGTCACGTAGTCACCATGTACTGGGCACCTGCTATGTGCCACCACTGTCCTGAGGCCTTGCAGGCGTCCCCTCCCCGCAGCAGAAACGCAGCAAGGATCGCCACCATCCCAACCTCCAGAGGAACTGCGGCTGGCGTTCACGCGCTCTCTTCTTGTTCTCCTACACAGGGGGCGGATGGTATCCGTGGTCTGAAGGGCACCAAGGGCGAGAAGGTGAGTATCTGTCCCCGCCAGCCGTGAGCCCAGCCTGACCGGGACAGGACCCGCTGGGTGTCCCACACCAGCGTGTCAGCACAGCCGGTTGAGAGGGTGGGTTCCGAGTGCCGAGGGCGGGAGATCCCTGTGCAGGAAAGCGGGTTTGCCACCGGAGGATGAGGAAGTTGCGGGCAGGCCCGGGGTCCCGGTGCGTCCTGGAGGGCCCGGTGCGTCTGGTGCGTGCCTCTGCCCAGGGCGATACCCGCAGCCCTCGGCCACGCGTCCTGCCAGGCGGGCAGGCGGGCAGCCGGCCGAGTGCCCGTGGGGCTCAGCAGGTGGGGTTCCCTGGGCCGCCCAGCAGCTGCAGAGACTCACAGTCCTGCAGCAGCAGAGCCGGGCCAGGCGGAGAGGGCCAGCTCTCAGGTCCACGTGGCTTGGAGGGCGCTGCCAGGCCCACAGCCGTGGGGCACGCATGCGCGGCGTTGATCGGCACCGCCCCTGCTCGGCCCGCTGCAGCCTGCCGGTCCCGGTGCAGACTGGGCCTGTGTGCATCTTCATGGTTAATAAAATCCGAGAGGGCACTGTGTGCTGGCCAGGGTCAGAGTGGCTCCGTGCACCCACAGTAGAGATGTCACTAGTCATGAGCAGCGGTGGGGACAGCCTCGTCTGCCCTCTGGGTTCTGGAAGGAGGCCCAGTGCCACCTTCCAGGCCCTTCCTGTACGTGGCTCCAGGGCTGCGTGGCCTGTGTTCCAGGGAATTTGGGGCTTCTGAACGATTTGTCCCAGGATGGTGCCCACAGGTGTCCTCGGGCCTTAGGGACAAGCGCAGCCCCTTAGAGGCAGTTGTCCCCTCCAGCAGGTTAGTCAGAGCCCATGTCTCAGAATCCCCATCCCACTGGGTCCTAGGATGGGTCTGTTGCAGTGGACTGTCCACCCTTCTGAAGGTGGCCTCCCGGAGTCCCAGCTTTGTCCTGCCAGCAACAGGGCTGCATGGGCGGATGTGACTGAGTTGCATGGGGGCCACCATCCTGCCAGGACAGTCCCTGGGCTGTCCTCAGAGGCCCTGGAAGGCGTGGGGGGGTGGGGAGCCATGGCCCCGGCACTCCAGTGGACTCTGTGGCCAGTGCTGACAAACTGGGTGCTTCAGGAGCACTGCGCGGGGTCTCGGGGCTGCCGCCGGGCGGGGAGCTGAGCCCGTGTCCAGGCAGCGGGGCTGAGTCCTCACACACCTCCTTTCCCTCCTCTTGGGTGGAGACGCAGCCCCTGAACAGGGAGGGAGTGCCCAGCCCAGCCCTGTCCCTGGTGCCAGGTGTGCCCTCTGTGGAAGTCTAGAGGGGCTTTTGCTCCGTGGTTTCTTGGAGGGGGACGTCCAGACCAGGGGTTTGAAGGGACAGCAGGTCGCTGACAGTTGACACCTTGCCTTGCAGATCCCCAGATCCGCATTGGCAGTAATGTGTGCAGCTCCCCTAAAAGCCAGGCCGCCTTCCTCCTGGCTCTGGTGACACGTCCCCTTCCTAGAGCTGGTCCCTGCTTCTGTTTGCAGTGCTACCAGAGCAGCCTCTGCCCTCCCCCAGTGTCAGCCGGCTCCCCGCTCCTGGCCTGCGGGCTGAGGAGGGGCAGCTGCTCTGGGAAACGACGCCAAGGCTTGGGCCAGCTCACGCATGCCCACCGTGCAGGCCTGCTGACCACCAGGGCCTCAGCCTCAGCTGCTGGGCACTGAGCCAGTGGGTTAGCAGGACATGCTTCACAAGGGCTGGGCACAGGGCCACCCAGTCTAGGTGGCGGCTCTCTGTGCCAAGTGTGGGGGGAAGCAGTGCCAGGGAGCTGGGGCTGTGCTCTGGTCACAGTGTGTCTTGTCCCACTCCAGGGTGAAGACGGCTTCCCTGGATTTAAAGGCGACATGGGCATCAAGGGTGATCGGGTGAGTGTCCAGCTGGGGAAGGGCAGGCTGGTATGGGGTCCTGCTGCAGGGGTGCGGGGTGTTTGTGGCCATGGAGTGTCTTCTTGGAATAGAGGTGTCACCTCTTTGGGGCTCCTGGTCTTGGCCAGGGTGGTCTGGATCCCAGGAGCCTGGCTCCCTGCAGCCCAGCTTCACCTCACCCTCAGCTTCCAGCTTGGGGGCTGGAGTGTGGTCCCTGTGTGAACCTGGGGACAGGGGACAGCCGTGCTCACCAGCCCTCTGCCCGGGGTCCCACGCAGGTGGGTCCGTGGGGACTTCCTGGCCGATCCGTTGGGTTATGGAGCAATTTGTGAGTGCAGAGGGGTGAGGAGGGGTGGCCAGGAAGGGGAGGGCGAGGTCATGGATTGAACCAGTTTGAGCAGAGTCCCTCGCAGGCCACAGCAGTCACCAGCAGGGCTATCCCCCACTCAGCCCTTAGACCAACCCGTGTGACCTGGTGTTCCTTTGTGGATAATGAGCCCAGCACTGGGGAAGCTGTGCTGGGGAGCAGGGCTCTCAGGTGCAGGCCCCGGCAGGACACTCGCTGTGCTGTCACTTAAGCCAGGAGAGGGTGGAGGAGTGACAGGGTTTCCGGGTAGGGCCGCTGCTGGGTGGTTCCCAGCAGAGGGATGAGCTGCCTCCGCTGGGGACGCAGCCGACGGCAGCTGCGCACACACCTGGACGGACATCTGTGGCTGACGTGGCCTGTCATCCGTGCCGTGATCATCCTCCTGCAAAGCGGGGCCTGAGGGCACCTTGCAGACGTGCCAGGATGAGAGGCCCGTGTACCTGGCACTCTGTCCCCCGGGCAGGCCAGTGCCAGAAGCCATCAGCACATCCCTGGAGGAGAGGCAGGAGGGCTGTCTCACTGATGTCCCCGTGACCTTGCTGCTGGAGACCGGCCCTCGGGACTGTGCCTGGAGCGGAGGGCCTCTCGCAGCCCCATGCAGGAGCCTCCCCGCCCCTGCTGTCTGACCACGCAGCACACACGCCTGGGGTCCACGTGACAGAGCACAGCCCTAAACACGGAAAATGTCCCCCAGTCCTTGTGCCAGGCCCTGGTTGTGGCCAGATGAGGGTGGGAGGGGTGGCAGGACGCACCCACTAGGGCAGCTGCCATAGTCACACTTTCCGGGAGGAGGCACGCCATCAGAGCTCAGTGGACGCTGGAGGCTTAGTGAGGAGGACAGAGGAAGGCCCCTGGGGTCCTGTCTCCCACGGACAAATGAGGCGGTTGGTCCTCATCCCTGCCATGCACATTTTTGGTCTGGTCTGTCCAGCTGTTCTGCAGCTGCTCTTGAACAGATGGTCAGGGGACACCGAGAGCACCAGGACAGCCGTTCAGAGCCAGCGGTACTGTCCTCGTGCTTAGCAGGCTGCCAGGCCCCCTCCTCATCCTCACACCTGTCACCTGGGGTGTTGAACAAGGCGGGATCAAGCCCGCTGTTCCCGGTGTGTGTTCTGGGGGTCTCCTGTGTCCCAGCAGCTGCCCAGTGAGGGGCTGCCCACCTCTAAGGCTGCTGGGATTTCAGAAGAAGGCATGTCCCAGCCACCCTGCTGTGTTTGGGGAAGTGGCTGTTTGGAGCCTCCATGGTTACAAGTTATTTCAGCCAAGAGGCCCTTGATGTGGACAAGGTAATTGGGAAGAGTGGGCCCTTGAGGATGTAGCAGGCACGCTTGGTGCAGAGGGACAGCATGGCCATCCAATCGTGACCTGTGATTGGCCGCACAATGGGCTCTGGAGCAGGCCCTCTGCTTGAGTGGGGCCAGAAGGCCAAGTGGCTCTCACCACAAGAGGCCTCCATTAGCCTCGCTTCTGGATGGTGCCGGAGTCCTCAGCCAGGCGGAGACTATGGGGTCCCCCTCACCCCCTCTGTTCTGATTGCAGGGGGAGATCGGCCCACCTGGTCCCAGGGGAGAAGACGGCCCCGAAGGCCCGAAGGGTCGTGGAGGTCCCAATGGTGATCCTGGTCCTCTGGGACCCACTGGGGAGAAGGTTTGTGACCCGGGCTGTGCCTGGAAGGGACAGTTCCACAGAGGCTCTCGAGGCCCCTGCTGATGGCCCCGGGTCCCCAGGCATGGGGTGGTGGGGTCCTGAGGGGCCATCCCACCTCCTGCCACCCCTCCCCGTGGCTGTGCACACTGACCATCCGATCCCTTCCTTGTCCCCCTGGCCCTGCTGAGCTCTCTGCTGTCCTCAGAGGGGCATCTTCCCAGCACCCCGAAGCCGGGGCTCTGAGCTCTGCCAGCCAAATGGAGCTTTTCTGTCCTGGAGTTCAGGGAGGACAGCATGTCCCCCGTCAACAGCAGGGAGGTGCGGCCCTCAGTAGGCGGCCATTCTTCAGCCTGCCCTGTCCAGCTGCGGGAGGGGCCACCCTGCCCCACCTGGCCCCTCTAACTGGAAGGACAGGGCGTGCATGTGCCTACATGTCCCACCCTGCCTCGCGTGGCTGGGCTCCTATGGGAGGCTGAGAACCAGCCACAGATAAGGACATTCTGGTTGGATGCTTGCCTCCGAGCACATGGGCGTGGGCGTGGCACCAGCCCTTCCCTCAGGCCCTTGCTCTTGGGTCAGGGCAGGGACCGTGGGGTACTGTTGTAGCCCATGAGTGCTTAGAGGTTCCACCACAGAGGACAGCAGAGGAATCTGTCGTGACCCTGTCCCTTGGCCTTTGGTTGCTGCCTCCTGCTCTGGCCCGTTGACTTCTGTCTGCCCGAGGAGACTGCCAGGAAATGCCTGCTCACCATGTGATGAGGCTCTTCTTTCCTTCCCCAGGGAAAGCTCGGAGTCCCCGGATTGCCAGGATACCCAGGAAGGCAGGGGCCAAAGGTACTCTCATCCCTTAAGTGTCCCCGCCCGCCCAGCACTGTTCCCCGAGCCTGGTGGCTCTGGTGGCGTTGGCTGAGTGCTAGACGCTGGGGCTCCCGTGGTCTCTTGGTTAATCTAGCCAAGTTCAAAGGAGGAGCAACAAGTCGAGCCTTCCAGAGAGGGGCACGCCTGCCCCGCGGTGGGCAGCAGGGCCCCGGTGGTCTGCTCTGGCCTTCACCCACTGGCTCGTCCTCCCACTTCACGTGGAGCTTGGCGGAGCTCATGAGGCGCACAGCGAGGGGTTGGCGCCACAGCTCCCTGAGGCTCCAGGCCCTGGTGCCCTCCTGACCGCCAGGCGCCCTGCTCCAGTTAGAGGCTTGCAGGTGTCCCAGCGCCAGGCCGCAGGCCAGTGCTCACGCTGGGGCCAGGTGGTCCTCGGAGCAGGTGGTCCCTCTTCTCCCCAGATAGGCGAGGTTCTGCAGCCTGGGCTGTGGGAGGAGGGCAGGGAGTGGGTCTGTTAAGACGCTCGGTGCTTAGACATGGAGTCCGTGAGACGCTTAGGATAGGCTGAGCTGTTGGGCAGACAGGGGCTCGTGGGTAGAGGGGTGGGTGGTGGGTGGGCATGGAACAGGGGTGGGCATCGACTGGGGATGGAGCTGGCGGCAGGCTGTGCACCTCATGGGCTCCGCCCCCATCGGCACGCAGTGTAGCTCCTCCTCCTGGCCCAGCTCTCCTCCTTCCTCCTCAATCTTCTCTCTTTCAGGGTTCTATTGGATTCCCTGGATTCCCTGGTGCCAACGGAGAGAAGGGTGGCAGGGTAAGGCCGGGCCTGGCCGGGCAGCCGCTGCTCTGCCTTGCCGTGTGGCGGGTGCTCCTCCCCATGGCTGTCTATCCCCACCCTGCCGCCAAGACCGCTTTCCAGACGGCTGGTCTTGAGCCCTGACCATCAGCTCTCAGTGCTGGTGATCTCGCAGATGCTGGAGTGGCGGCTCTGTGCTAGGAAGGGGCACCAGACCAGGGAGCAAGTGTGCTGGGAACGGAGCCTTCTGGTCAACACCCGCCAGGCAGCTCCCAGCTTCCTCTTCCTGCCTGAGACCCCTCCCAGGCCAGCTCTAAGGGGAGGGAAAGGGAGTTGCCTCCCGAGTGTGCCCACCAGCTCCCTGAGCAGGCGTGCTGGGACAGCAGGTTCTTCCTGCTCTGCTGTCACCTGCTGCCCAAGTGCAGAGAGCTGCGGGGTCTAGAGCCTCTAGACACTAGAGGGAATGTGACTCTGCGGGAATGTCCCGTGCAGAGCAGTTGTGTCCTGGCGAGGGCAGCGGGCCAGGCCCGGGATGGCTGGGCATGTGCCAACAAGCAAGCTTGCTCTGCCTGACAGCGTGTAGGAACGCGTCCCGGGTGCAGGTCAGGCCTGCGAGGGCAGTCTCCATCCAGGTCCCTCGGGTCTGCGGACCTGCGGTTGGCCTGCTGGTCCATCAGCGATAGTCACCTGTTGATCATCTCTATCTGTTATCCACCTATCACCTACCCACTCACCATCGTCCTCTGTTTATCTCCCTGTCACCTGTTTGTCTTCCTGTCATCTGTCACCCTCCTGTCTTCTGTTCATCATGCATCTGTTACCTATCACCTCTTTACCTGTCTTCCTGTCCTCTGTTCAACTGCCTATCATCTGCCGCCTATTGTCGTCTATTTTTCTGTCTCCTACCTGCCATCTGTTTATCTGCCTGTCTGTCATCAGCCTGTTGCCTTTCCTTCTCAAGATGGCCTCACTGGTGTCTCTGGGGACAGCTGTCCTCCGGAACACTTGGAGGTGCCCATGGTGACTGGCTGGGTCTTCTGAACGGGGGTCCCATGGGCAGAGCTCCGTGCAGGGCCTTGCACACGACACTGTAGTAATGAGAACCTCCAGGAGAGGGGACGAGGCCACCAGCAGTCGGTAACTCGTCTCACACAGCTTGTCCACAGGGGACCACGTGGGGCCAGCTGAGGTCATGCCTCCATGCCTCAGCCTCTCCCTTGCTGACCCTGCGAGTTTGGACGGAGGCTCTGGGTACCCACTGGCCCCCACTGGCCATTGTCCGCAGCATCAGCACTATGGGCCACCAGACAAACCAGACAGCCTGAGTCGTGCCAGGACCTGCCAGGCACTGCCAGGCGCCCATGCCTGGACCTCGATGGGAGCCACTCCCAGCTCTGTGGGGCGCCTGGCCGCCAGCCCTGATCCGGGGTTCCATCCACTGCTACTCCAAGCCCAGGGCACAGCCCATGACAGACTTCAGGCCAAGCAGTCGAGGCCATCTGCTCCTTTGAGCACTTTGAGCACAGGGTGACAGTCCGACGAGTGGGGTCCCTGCCCCCTTGCCATCCCATCACTCGCCTCCCGTCTTGGGCACAGAACGTGGCCGTCCTGCGTGGAGGCCCGTGGAGTCTTGCTGCAGAGAGGGCCGCTCTGCAGGCCATTTCTGTGACAGGTTGCTGCTTTGCTCCACGTTCAGGGAATGACAAGGATGGTGGGTACCCTTGGCCCATGAGCTCGGTGGCCTCCCCAGTATGCGGGGGCTAGAGGCCAGCTGTCCTGGCAGGTGGACCTGTGCTGTTTCCTTCAGCACTGAAGCTTCCTGTTGGGTCTCCCCGAAGCCCCTGGTGCCGGCTCGTCCTTGGAGCCTCTGCGACCTAAGCTGTCACGGCCTCGGCCTCTGCGATTCATGATCCTGCAGGGCCTCCCTCAGAGGCAGTGTGCTGCTCACTCAGTCAGCAACCTTCTCAAGTCCTTGCGAAGCGCAGACACTGCTGGGCACGGGGGCTTGGGTGTCACACCAGATGTGAGCCCCCAGGAGCCGGCACCCAGGGATGGCCAGGGTCCATGAGGGACGAGGATGCCCCAGGGCAGGGCTTCCCAAAGGGGGTGGTCTTCCTGCCATGACCTGCAGGAGGGCAGGGGTTGGAGAGCCAGGGGGGGGGGAAGGCAGGGCAGTGGGGAGGTGGGAGGAACCAGAAGAGGCTGGTGTGCGCTGAGCCCAGGCAGCCATGGGGACCCACTGAGGGGCTAGTGGGGTCCACAAGGAGACTTTCCTGTCCCAGCGTGGGGAAAGGGGTGGGAGGGGCCCGAGGGCTGGGACTGGGAGCTGCGGGAGGCTGGTGCTGTCCAGGGGCTCTCGTGCCCTGATATTCTGCTTTTAGTTAGGGGCTGGGGGCCCGCCTGCTGCTTCCGTGTCTGCCTCTCATTGAGGGCCGCCTGAGCCCCTCTGTCCTGTGCTGCAGAGCTGGTGGCTTGCCTCTGTCACTGGTGGTGGGGGCGTGGTTAAACAGGAAGAGCATGGGGACATCAGGCTGGCTGCAGCCGGGGACAGGAACAGGCAGAAGCAAGTGATGCCCATCAGGGCCTGACCCCTCAGGGAGGGGAGAGCAGCCTCTTGGAACCCCCTGCGACCACGGGGCTTCTCTTACCTGGGTTGGCGCCTTGGATCCAGCAGAGAACCTCAGCAAGGCCATTTCAGCAGCTGTCCATTCCTTCCCAGTGAGGGCAAGAAGACATGCCCCACAGGCAATTTTTGGAGACCTGGGGGCACGTTGTGTTCGACAGCTTCCGCCACCAGGACCCAGACTCCGGCTTGGATTAGTCTATAGTGAGCACTGGTGAGCTAACGGCCAAGGCTCTGTCCTGCCCTCTTCCAAGGCCCAAGTGCCTGGGCCTCGACGTGATTGGATCAGGGAGCCGTGTGTGCCACAAGGTTAAGTACAAGGTCCGGGCATGGTGGTACAGTTGTGATTGAGGGAGGCAGGGGTGAGAGGCCCGACAGCGGAGACCCACCTCCACGAGCAGGATGTGATCAGGCAGATCGAGGGTGTCTCCCCAGGACAGCGTTCACCGTCTGAAGGCGGCAGATGTTTCACTGATTTTCATATGCAAATATTTATTTGAAGCCAGAGGATATAGCCACGGAATTAAAGCCCTGGAACCAGAGTGCATTGTTAAAAAGGAGCATAATTAACTCATCATTATAAATGGTTTCATTAAGCGTGTTTCAAAATGGGAGGCTCTAAGCAGTTTTGATTCTGGCAGCAAATGAATGAAAGGTGGCGAGAAGAAACGTGTCCACTGGCCTTCAGCAGCATAGCTCTGCCCTGGGCTCTGTCATTAGGGACGGGAGCAGAGCAGAGGGCAAGCCCAAGGCATGGGCAGCCTGACACTGCAGGAGGCAAGGTGCCTGGGATCTTCGCTACCGAAAAACAAATGTGGTGCATTTGCATTCTGTGGTTTGGAAAATGCAAAACAGCAAGAGGAAAAGGACCCTGGATTCTGAGAGGAGGGAGCAGCTCTTGGATATATGATTTATGTGTTAAATTGCAAGTTTGCTCGTCGGCGGAGCCTGCTGAAAATTTAATGGCTAATATTCTTAACAGTAGCAAAAGTAAATTATGTATGAAAGGGGTCGACTTCCTTCTCTCTTCTTGTAATAATGATGCCCCCCCAACACACAGGCGGGAGGGAGGGATGTGGAGGAGCTCTGGGGAGAGGAAGCAGGTGAGCAGTAAACATCCATCAGACTGGGGCGGGAGGCGGCTCTGAGCTGGGCGCGGGTAGGGTGCGGGCCGGGCTCTGGTGCTGTGTGTGACTCCCTGCTCCCTCTGGCAAGCCCCTCCCAGACCAAGACCACTGGGTGCCCTTCCTGGCCTTGCTGAGTTCCCTGGGTGCTGGGTAGCCGGGAGATCGGGCTCCTGAGCAGTGCTGGGTGTGTGAAGAGTGACTGACAGCCCCTTCTCTACTTCTAGGGGACACCTGGAAAGCCTGGACCCCGGGGGCAGCGAGGCCCAACGGTAACCCTCCCTGTGACCTGAGGGCCATCCTGGAGAAACGGGAGCATGGGGGACAAGGCAGCCTCTGTGAGTGTGGGCATCTGAGCTGACCTACCTCCCTTTTTTCCATCTGTCCAGGGTCCGAGGGGTGAAAGAGGCCCACGGGGCATCACAGGGAAGCCTGGTCCCAAGGTACGTCCTTGTCCCTCTGTGGTGACCACATGAAACAAAGTTCTAGTGCTGGGCGATGGGGCACAGGGGGCTGTTGGACCTTGTCCCCTGATGAGGAGGGTGTTTCTGGACCTTTCTCCAGCATCCTCAAGCCACACTGAACTGGAGAAATGGCCCAGGGAATGAGGTCCCTAGGCAGACAGGCAGGACAGTGCCCACACGTGGGGACTCAGAGACAGCAGGAGGCCAGGCCCAGCACAGACCCACCCAGGTCTGGTGAGCAGGCCTTATTTCCTCTGTGGAAATGGGGTCTGAAGGTGCAGGTAGATCTTTACTAGAAAGTTCTTTGCCGATAGGTGGACACTGAACCTCCTTGCCTAGACTGCTCAGCAGCTCTGGCTGACTCTGAGGACAAACCCCAGCATGGCAGGGTGTCCCTGTCCCATCCAGTAGGAACTCCAGAGGGGAATTCTGCTAAGATGAGCCTTTGGGTGACGAGGGGCAGCACTGGCTGGCCAGGAGGCCACTGACCCTTCCTCCTGCTCAGCTCTGTGTCACCTTGCGCTCAGCTGCTCCCTGTGGGGTGGGCCGTCCCTGTGTGCAGTCCTCAATGGCCGAGCAGGAGACTGCTCTGGAAAGGCCGCAGCCCTGCAATGTCACTGCCAGCTGCATGCACAGGGGAGGGCAAGCTCTGGGAGACACTGGTCAGTGCCGGGTCCTCTGCTGAGGGTCAGGACAACCTGGAGAGGGCATGAGCTTCTTCTTGATGTGGATGTCCAGTGGAGTCACTGGCCCGAGTCTCTACTGAGCCCTGGTCATAGCAGCATCTCTCTCTCTCTCCCTCCCTGACTCCCTCCCAAGGGCAACTCTGGAGGTGATGGTCCAGCCGGCCCTCCTGGTGAGCGGGTAAGCTTCCTGCCCTGCTAGGACAGGGTTCCCAGGGTCCGGGGGGGCTCTTTCCAGGGTGAGACCTTCCACTCCTCAGAGACCTCAGCCCCACCCACTTGCCGGGGTCTGGAGGTGGCTGAGATGGCAGGAATTGGGGTCTGAGACCCATCTTGCCCCTGAGTGCCCTGGGACATTGCTCTGTGACTGGCCCCCTGGCATCCTGGCTGGTCTTCCATTTCTCATGGTGGGACCTCAGGCCGGGATAAATTGGAGAAGGCTGCAGGAGCACTGTGTTCAGAGGTCCAGTGCACAGCGAGGACGGTGGGGCTGCTGAGGGAGGACTTCTGTTCTCAAACTGGCCACTCTGTCCCCAGGGACCTAATGGACCTCAAGGACCCACGGGATTCCCTGGACCCAAGGGCCCTCCGGTAAGTAGAGCTCCCCACCTTGGGCAGCCTTCCTGGGCCCTTGTCTGTCCCCTAGGACTCCATGGGTGTAGGAAGGCACCACAATTCTGGCTGGGTCGGGAGGAGGGTGACAAGTCCCTGGGTGGCCCTCGGCCACATCCACCTCCCTGGAGAGCTGTGTCATGGATCCCTGTCATCCAGATGCCAGCGTGCTCTGACTAGGACCTGCATTCTGAGGACACCAGCCATGGGCCTGGTGCCACCCTACCTAGCTCACCCTCGCCTTGGCTGGCTCACCCTGGCAGACCTAGCTGGCAAGGGAGGTCACACTCACAGGGTCTGGTGGGGGGACTTCAGCATAGCTTTCTGGGGACCCCGCTTTCAGCACTTGCTGGGTATTTCTTCTTATCCCCCTAGAAAGTGGAAGGGTGTCTAGCCATGGGGACTCTGCCTGATGGCAGGACAGGCTCAGGAAGGAGCTTCTCCAGCTAGACAGACTGGCTCCCACTCAGCCTGGGCCAGCCTCCTGCTGGGCCTCTGGGAGTTGAGCCTCTCCCTGCCTGTGTCCCCTCTGGAGATGAGGGCAACGGCTTGTCCCTCTGGCTGCTGTGAGGATTCAGGGAGATGATGGGCAGGTGCCACTGTGGCCCTGGGATGGGCTCCTCTGAGGGATTTATTTTTGGTGCTCGGTGACTTGGGCAGTTGCCTTCTCAGGGAAAGCACAGAGTGAGAGTCACAGCGGTGAGGAGGGATTTCTGTTGGCTTGTGTGGCACTAGATCCCACTGAGGGTGGCTGCCTCTCAGAATGGAATGAAACTTCTTTCCTCTGGTCCTTTCTTCAGGGCCCTCCAGGCAAGGACGGGCTCCCTGGACACCCTGGCCAGAGAGGCGAGACGGTGAGTGTGTGGGTACTGGGACAGGCTGGTGGCCTGGCCTCCTGCAGGCTGGGTCTCCACGGCCCTGCATGTGGTATACATTGCTGCCCGGCGTGGGCGAGGGGACCTTGTTGACTTGGGGAAAATCAGCCAGCCTCCCATAGGTATCCCAAGGGCCCGCCATCTGCCGCTGCCTTGGGGTCAGGCTGTGGGCTCGTGATGCGGAACAGCTGAGCAGGCGGCAGTGTGCCCTGTGACTTCTGGTCAAAGGCCACACGTGCAACTATCAGGGTACGAGCAAAGTATCGTCGCCTGCCGGAACCTTGTGTTCCGACTGTTGCTTCCCCTGAGTAATTGTGAGGACCGTGGCTGCAGCTCCCGTGCCTCCACTGGGATGTGCTTGGGGAGGTTCTCATTTGTGGCCCAGTTATTTGATGCTGCAAGACTTAAAGAGAAGGGTGGTGGGCCTTGCCCCGACCCCAGCCGTGTGCCTGGCTGGGACAGGCTGGGAGGACAGGGAGGACAGGGGTCGGGAGGATGGGTCGGGAGGACGCCTTCAGTCTCCAGACAGGTGCCCAGCTGTGCAGTTGCCTGGGTTCCTCGGGTTGCTCTGCTGTGTACTTGATGGCATCTTCCTTGGCCTTGCTCTTCCCTGCTTTGGGGGAAGCTCATCGGGCTGTGTCACCTCCAAGGTGATGGACAGGCTGTGTCACCTCCAAGGTGATGGAGCTCACCATTGGCTGCGGGTAGAAAAAGCCTTGATCAGAAACGTGATCATTTCCTGGCCCCGTCAGCCACTGGGGATCTGTCCTGGTTCCCTGGACGCAGTTCTGGGAAGAAGTGTGGGCTCCCTGTGACCTTGGCCACACCTGTGCCGTGGGACTCCAGGCTTGGAGCAGGTGGGGACTGCCGTGCTGGCAGCTCCTTGTCCCTGAGCCTTCCCTGTGCACCACCACGTCCAGCTGAGAGGGAAGCGTGTGCAGAGGGGGCCTTTCCCACCAGGGAGAGCGGGGGCACTCGGGTGGGCAGAAGGCCCCGTTGTCCTCTGCAGCGCTTCCTTGTGCCTGTGCTCTGGAAGGCCCTCCCCGCTGACCCTGGCCCCCAGGTGGCATGGGTCTGAGTGCCGTATCTGGCGTGTGCTTTTAAAGACAGGATCCCTTTGTGTCTGGTGCCTCGGAATGAAGCCTCTTTTAATTATACCTTTGCGGTGCTCTGCTCAGCCCATGCTGGCTGATAAATGGAGATTACTTTGCTCTTTTGTTTATAGAGAAAGATTAAAACATTTCTTCCAAGCTTTGCACATTTTTCTCTAATGCCTTTCCAGGAGATGAGATAGAGGGTTTTGCATATTATGTGCTTTTTCTTCCTCAGTCTTGTTCTGGAAAGAGTTTGTAAGGCAATTCAGCGGCTGCCTCTGCTGGGAAGGTGCTGTCCAGAGCTCCTGAGGTGCCTGACAGCTCCTCAGATGCAGGGGTGCTGGGCCCATCTCCGAGTCCAGCCGGGCAGTCGAGTCTTGTCTGGGCTGGCCTAGGCACCCCTGAGCACAGTCCTCCCTGAGGGGTTGACTTTTTTTTTTTTTTTTTAATTGAAACAAGTGGTCATCACTGCTTCTGATGGGCCGAAAGCCCATTGTCAGCAGGGGGTTGAAGACAGATCCACCCTGGTCAGCCGCAGATGGTCCCTGAAGGACGCCTTCCTTGCCTTCATCACTAACGTTGGCATTAGCAACTTCCCCGGGCTGCTGTCTCCCTGGGCACTCCCCCCCACCTGTCCATCACCCCTTGTTTCCGACCTGGAGAATGCAGGCTTCAGACAGTGCTCCAGCCTGCTGCCTGCGGCTGAGCTGGGCTTCCAGAGGAGAGCCCTCCGAGAGTTTGCAGAGACGCTGAATCTGCCGTGTGTCCATGTGGGCTAGCGGCTCGGTGTGCCAGCGGGCCCAGAGTGCCTGCCCACCCTCCAGCCTTCGCTGTGGCCTCAAAGCCATCCACTGCCCTCTCTGGATCCTGGGACAGAACATCCACATGTCCCTGCCCATGTCCCCTGCCTCGCCCTGCCCATGTGACCCATTGCCTCAGGGTAGTTTCTTCCTCCAAAGGAGAGACTAGGGGGCACAGAAGATGCCCAGAGCCAGCCAGGGTTGTCACCCGCACCTGCTCACGCAGCACAGATGAGGTGCTCTCACGGATCCAGTTAGAGTCGGGCGGTGCCTGCAGATGGCAGAGGCAGCAGGCCGGGGATCTCCTGGTGTGCACCAGAGGCATTGGTGACCAGAGCAGGGAAGTCCCCACAAAGTCACCAACTAGAAACCTCCCAGACCTGGCTCCTAAGTTGACTTGGAAAGTGAACACTCATGACATAAGAAAGATTTGACGGCTTTAAAATCTGTTTCTCAGCACAAAAACCCTGCTCGAACTAACTTCTCCAGCTTCATTACCATATGGAGTGCAGGAGAGAAACGGGCGCAGAGCAGCGGCCGCGTAGGGACAGGATGTGGGGACGTGGGGGGGGGGGGGGCCGGGGGCCTCAGCCTGCCCACTCTCTCCACAGGGTTTCCAAGGCAAGACCGGCCCTCCAGGCCCACCCGGGGTGGTCGGCCCTCAGGTGAGACACAGCATCCTGGGTCCCGGGTGTCGGGTGTCACCAGCCAAGGACCAAGGGAGGGAGGACCGAGGCCCAGTGTCAGCTCCCCTGATTCTGAAGGTGTAGGTGTTGCTAATGGGGGAGCGTGATTCCTGCCGTGCCTGTTAACAGCCGGGGATTTGCTCCACGCAGGAGAGCTCCCCGAGAGAGTGGGCAGCAGGCAGAGCAAGGGGCCACGCGGGCCAGGCTCGGGGCCTCGCTTCCCCAGGCAGGGCCAGCTGTGTCCACTGTGCTTGCTGTGGGTGCACAGCCACATCCTCCTGCCACTGGCTCCCGCCAGCGCCACAGGCCTGGGGTCCCCGCGGGGAAGATGAATGGAGCCGCAGCTTCCCGCCAGCGCTGGTGGCTTCAGGGCAGCAGCGTGGGCAGCAGTCAGCCTGCTTCTCAGACACTCAGCACCTAACGTAGCGAGAAATGGGACGCTGCCCTGCTGTGCCACGGGGCTAATGGACGGCAGGCTGCGGCCCGCCCTGGCTCCTCGTGCCTGGGGGCAACGTGGCCATCCCCAGCTGGTTTCCCCGTGGCATCCCAGAAGTGCAGCTCACTGGGCCTCCTGAGAGCCCCCAGGACAGCATGAAGTGCTGGCCATGGTGGTGGCCCAGCAGCAGGTGGCTCACAGCGTCCACCCAGCCTGCTTTGGTCTGTTCTGCATTGGCTGAAAGGAGATGTGAAAGGAACAGGTGTCTGTGGGGCTGTTGGTCTTTGCCTGTGTGGTCAGGACTGTCCTTAGATTCCAGAAGAGAAGGTCCCTCTTTACAGTCACTTGAAACTGACCTGTGGTGCACACTGGTTCTCCCTTAGGGTCCCACGGGAGAAACGGGTCCGATGGGCGAGCGTGGCCACCCTGGGCCCCCTGGTCCTCCTGGTGAACAGGGGCTCCCAGGCCTTGCTGGAAAAGAAGGGACAAAGGTGAGTTTCTGGAAGCTTCCATGTCAGGCTGGCCCTTTCCTAAGGAGCCATTTGGGGCTTTGTGTTCCTGCTGCCCCTGAGGGCGGGTGATCTCTCAGACAAATGCTCTTCACGTCCATGCACTCTGTGGCTTGGCTTGAGCAGGGCCCAGCTGGCCTCCTGCGGGGCTGGAGTGGGGATCAAAGCCTCCTCCAGGCCCTGCTGAGAGCTCTGTCCCCAGCTGCCATCCTCCTCCCAAAATGGATGAAAGGCTCTCGCACTTCACACGTCCTTGTGCAAATCCCCCACTGCCAAAGGCTGAAAATAAATTCTAAAAGCGAAACGCTAATGTGTTTCTGTCCTCACTGCTGGTGCCGATCTGGGATCTCACCGGCCCCTCCTATTAGCTCCTCGGTGGGGTGCCCCAAGTCTGTGGTTGTGGCTTCCTGTGTATTAGCGTAAAAATAGGAGCATCAGCTTCTCAATGAGGGACACAGAAGGTGCAGCCTTGTGACCACGTTCAAGATGACTTAGAGAATGGCAAAGCGCGCAAGTGAGGAAGTACTGAAAAACCCGGCTGCAGAGGAACGCGCACACACACACACACACACACACACACAGAGACACACAGAGACACACACACACACACACAGAGACACACACAGAGACACAGAGACACACACACGGACACACAGAGACACAGAAACACACATAGACACGCACACACACACACACACACACACA